>JAMRYI010000265.1:0-200819 GCA_029231635.1 Ditylenchus weischeri
CCAACATCGAGTGCAATCATCCAATGTCCAGAGATAAACACAGAGTTATCATCTAGGGGGATGGTCAAAGGGAATGTCTACAGTAAGAATTGACGTAACATCATTACAAGTCAGGAAAAATTTCTAATGACACGAGCATTAGACCGGACAAATGTTGGACATACAGCAAAGTGTAGAGCATGTAAGAGCTACAAAGAGACTACGGAACATATCGTATCACAGTGTACTTTCTTCCGCGATCTGATTATGAGGCCAAGACATGACTCGACCGTTAACCCTGTATGGAACGCCCTGTGCAAAAAGTATAACTTCCCAATGATACACTACAGCCACGAGATTACCCCATTATTAGAAGCTGAGGGGATACGATTGCAGTATGATGTCAAACTCATAGTCAGAAATATGCTGCTACATAACAGACGAGACATAACAATAATTGACAATGTACACAAGCAAATAAAAATCATTGAATTTGCAGTAACATGGTGCACCCGACTCGACCTACAATGGGAACTTAAGTATTCCAAGTACTATGTCAACTCGATGATCCCGTAGGATGACTACACACAACTCCTCTACCCTCCGGGTAGAAGCCTACGAAGTGAGTTGGAAAACCTGAACAGTGGATACACTGTGACCGTAACTCATCAAAAAGCCTGTGATCGAGCTCCGTTTTTAACTGAAAATCGAATTGATCAATAAATAAAACTGGTGAGATCTGCCCTTTAAAGTTGCATGAGCAAAAATCACGATTTAGCTGGTTCAGAGGGGCAGATGAACCGCAAATACCAGCTTTTTTCAAACAATTTTTACCACCATGTTCAGCGATAAATTCCGATTCTGGCTCTTACTACGCTCGACAATTGGAGTGTTAAGCATTGAAATGTACAGGCAACAATCTTTTGCTGGTGATCAATTGGTAAATCTACTCAAATGTCAAAAAACACAACTTGATAACTTCTCTGGTTATCAACAAAGACAGACTATGCAATTAAAAAAGAAGAGCTAAATGTTTTTGCAAACTGAATTTTTAGATTAGAATATTCCAATTTTTTACCGGACTCTTTAGGTTGTGCTAAATAAGTATACCCAATAAGCATATTACCCTTTAAAAGTTTTAATTATGAACGGATGTACCAAAAGTTCTTGGCAGACTTTTAACGCCTTCTCTTTTATTTTAAACTTAACATAATTACTTCAGATAAGTCACCATTTGGCTCCAAACACTTGTGAGTCATTGAAAGAAGTTGACAAGCGTTTCCAGCACTTTTAGTGATCGGATGTTTTATTTAATTTCAAGCGTTACAAACATTTTATCACTATTATTTAGCGCAACTTAAAAGCTACAAAACCGATGTTACTGAATGATTTTTGAAAATCTAAGTGTTGAGATACGGTCTTTTGGAAAAAATCAATTTCTTGAAAATGACCGAAATCCGAAAAAAAAGACAGAAAAACCTGGATTTTGGTAATTTTTCAAAAAATTGATTTTTTGAATCGTGACTATATGTTTTCAGAAAGAGGAGATGCAGAGCTACAAAATGGTATTACAAGAAAATAAATGTGATCTCGGCATTAATAAAAGGTAAGGCGTTGAAAGTCCGCCAAGAACTGTTGGTACACCCGTTATAACTGTATCAAAATATAAAAAATTTGGAATTTTTTATATGTTAAATATAGTCCTTTGCTTTTCAATTATTTTTAGAAATAAATTTTTATCAATAGTTTTTTAACATGAGAAAGTCACAACAAGTAGAAAAGAATGTGGTGAACAAGATGGTGCGGGTCTTTTTCGCATAATTGTGATTAAAAGCTGTAATTTGTTAATGCTCAATTTAAAATTTTTTCATTTCGGTCTTTTTGAGAGCTAGTAGTTTATTGTCTCTTTTAAAAAGAAAGGCAAAGAATGGTCACCCGCTCATCCTAAGTCTTTATGAGACCCGTCGATAACTAGGCACTTGTTTACTTCAGGGACCCCTTATATACAATCGGTACTTCTATAGTTTACGCAACCCTTCATTTTATTCAACTTTTACCGACATATCAATTGTGATTATTCGCGTATGGGCACCCGTTGTAAAGTTGAATAAAATAAGGGGCGTGCCCATTTTTGATCCTCATTTTTCAAGTACTTATACCCTTTTTTATCATCAATAAACAGACGATAGCTCGTTGGAAAGGCCAGGAAAAGATTTATATTTAAAAATTAAAAATGTTGAGAAAACTATTTTTAATAATGTCTCGATAATTATTCCTCAACCTAATATAAAGTAGTGTTATACAAAAAAACTCCACTTTTATCGTTTTTTTTTTAAATTTGAGACTGTGTTATATGAAAGCAGTGCTCTATCATCAGATGACATTATCCAGTAACTAGCAAATACTAATTTTCTTTTGATTGAGATCAAAAACTTCCAGGTTGTTTTCGCAAAGAAGTAAAAGTAACTTCCATTAAAGTGCATTCGATCTAACAAGGAAGAGGATATTGATAAATTTGCGCAAACCAGGTTCTTTTTTAGAACCTTGAAACACTTGAAGAGCAACAAAAAATGATTGTATTATTATGCGTTGTGTGATTTAGATAGGTTTGCCTAAGGGGATATAAAAAACAAAAAGGATACTTCAAATGTCTTCTCTTTCCTAACCATGCTTTTTATACAAAAATCACTGTGAAGGTGAAAAACAAAGCAGGCTGAGATAATAAGATAAGGTTTCCTCAACCCTATATAAGCACCTTGTTTTCTGCTTAACAATCATACTTGCAACAGAATTACCCACAGTTTTTTTTCATATCTTAAAAACATTTCTTTTAATAGATCATCCTTTCATCTAATCTTGAAATTAAAAGCTTAGAAAAAGCTAGCCTTGCTAAACTAGCAATACTAGCAGAAATTTTCTAACTGATATTCACGGCCTTATATCTATGTGTTTGATCTTTATCTTTGATCTTAATGCAGGATAAGATTAATTTCGAAAATGCTTTTTATTGTTCCAGTCACTATTCACTGCCTTTTTAAATTAGTTGTTCTCTTTCAAAGGTTGTATCAAAATCTTAATTTAGTCTTAATAAGTAGCTATATTTTTTGTTAAGAGTCATAGCATTAAATATATTAAAGTTAACCCATGATTTCACGAAATTAATGGTCATCAGACAAACGACATCATTAAAGGGAGTGGCCGACTTGTGTGACTAGAAGTTTCCTTTATGCAAAGCGAAGTGGATGAGCGTTAGTGTTTTTGGCCCAAATGGTGCGCAGCAGGGCTGCACTGCACGCTTTTTAAGGCTTGTATGACTAGTTTTATAAAACAATTTTATTTTTTTTCACGCCAGATTTGAAATCAGCGATTCCAATTACCCCTATATACTGGTCAAACAAGTCAAAATAACTAGCCTGCCACCAGGTGAGGTCGAACCTGCGCAACATTTTGATCCATCAAACAATGACGCTTATCCACTGCGCCATGCATCAAAAAGATTCCTCGTCACACAAGTTGGCTGCTCTCATTAAATCGATGCTCTCAACCCTAAATTTTTCTAGCTAACGCTAAATCGTGAGTTTTGCCGAACGGTCAAAAACTTAGACATACTTTTCGAAAAATATATTTATTATTTGCACTCATGTCATTTCCACGAAACAAAATATGCGAGCTATCGGTAAATCAAGAGCTTATACTAAGCAAATTTACTAAAAAAACCCACTAAAACGATTCGAAAGTATTTTTAATGTTATCTGACAAGAATATCGATAAATAGAGAGTTGATTGTTAGAGCATTTACTGTAAAGACAAAAATGTACTGGAATAAATATTAAGATTTATATGAACCTTTATCTTGTATTAAGATCATGCATCTCGTACTGATAACACTCCTGGCCTTGCCAGTGCTTGTACAAGCATTCTTGTTTCCTATGGGCGGTGGTGGTGGCGGTGGAGGTAAAAAATTTTGACTTTTTTAGTCAAATTTGACAAAATTTTATAGGTGGTGGATGTTGTCCTCCAGTAAGTCTACACAAAGTTTACTTATAAATATATTTACACAACCATTATATCTGTTTCAGCCTTGTCCTCCACCTTGCCCACCTCCATGTGGTGGAGGTGGCGGTGGCTGTGGAGGTGGTGGCGGCGGTGGCTGCGGAGGAGGCGGCGGCTGTGGAGGTGGCGGCGGTGGTGGCTGCGGAGGAGGCGGCGGTGGCTGCGGAGGCGGTGGAGGTGGATGTGGAGGTGGTGGCGGTGGTGGCTGCGGAGGAGGCGGCGGCTGTGGTGGCCCCCACCATGCGGAGGTGGTGGTGGTGGCTGCGGAGGTGGTGGCGGTTGCGGAGGTGGTGGCGGTGGCTGTGGAGGCGGAGGTGGCGGAGGCTGCGGAGGTGGTGGAGGTGGTTGCGGAGGAGGCGGAGGTGGATGTGGCGGAGGACGTGAGAAATTTTTTAAAAATTTCATTCATTAAAAAAAGCCTTATAAAAATGGTTTAGTTGCCCCACCCCCACCCCCACCATGCGGAGGAGGTGGCGGTGGTTGCGGAGGCGGTGGAGGATGTGGCGGAGGAGGCGGTGGCTGTGGAGGTGGCGGCGGCGGATGCGGAGGTGGCGGTGGTGGTGGCTGCGGAGGAGGCGGCGGTGGCGGATGTGGTGGTGGATGCGGTCGCAGAAAAAGATTGGCTGTTTTCCAAAGAACGCAAAAGAAGCTGGCTTAAATTGCTAGACCAAAATGCAAATATACTTGCCATAATACTAATTTCTAACATCTTTTTTATTCCTTGTTTAAAGAAAGTAGAATTTTATTTTATTATAATTTAAAGTAGTTAAGTAGCCTTAAATTGTTAATCAGTGCATTTGTTAAGTGTTTTCATGTCTGTACATATAATGCTTAGTAGCAGTAGTAGTAGTTGTCAGTCAGTCAATTAGTTATTGTAGTTCTTAGTTCAAATTATTAGTAGTATTAGTGCTTTAATAAAAACCTTAGATGACAAAAAATTGGACTTTTTGCTTCAGGACCCGTAGTAAATATGACATTTAGCCACTAATTATTTAGTCACTAATAAAAGTGGCTAATCGATAGTAAATAAAAAATTGGAGCACTTGCAATATACGCCACCCACTCGATTGCACCCTACGCCACCCACTCGATTGCACCCTACGCCACCCACTCGATTGCACCCCACGCCACCCACTCGATTGCACCCCACGCCACCCACTCGATTGCACCCCACGCCACCCACTCGATTGCACCCCACGCCACCCACTCGATTGCACCCACGCCACCCACTCGATTGCACCTACGCCACCCACTCGATTGCACCCTACGCCACCCACTCGATTGCACCCCACGCCACCCACTCGATTGCACCCTACGCCACCCACTCGGTGCACCTACGCCACCCACTCGATTGCACCCTACGCCACCCACTCGATTGCACCCACGCCACCCACTCGATTGCACCCTACGCCACCCACTCGATTGCACCCCACGCCACCCACTCGATTGCACCCTACGCCACCCACTCGATTGCACCCCACGCCACCCACTCGATTGCACCTACGCCACCCACTCGATTGCACCTACGCCACCCACTCGGTGCACCCACGCCACCCACTCGATTGCACCCTACGCCACCCACTCGATTGCACCCACGCCACCCACTCGATTGCACCTACGCCACCCACTCGATTGCACCCTACGCCACCCACTCGATTGCACCTACGCCACCCACTCGATTGCACCCCACGCCACCCACTCGATTGCACCTACGCCACCCACTCGATTGCACCCTACGCCACCCACTCGATTGCACCCCACGCCACCCACTCGATTGCCCCACGCCACCCACTCGATTGCACCACGCCACCACCTGCCACCCTGCCGCCACCCACTCGGTGCACCCCACGCCACCCACTCGATTGAGAGTGTGAAAGAGTGTGGGTGGCGCGTGGGTGGCGTAGGGCAATCGAGTGGTATGATGCAAATCGAGTGGGTGGCAAAATCGAGGGTGGCGTAGGATGCAATCGAGTGGGTGGCGTATAGTGCAATTTAGCCAAAAAATTTAGCCGTCTAATTAATTAGTGACTAAATATTTAGTCGACTAAATATTTAGACGGCTAAAAGTCTTATTATTTAGTCTTTATATAAATTAGTAGCTAAATGATTAGTCACTAAATATTTGCAGGCTATAAAATTAGCAGCTAAATATTTAGCCGTAGTAAATAATGAATTACCATAAATATGTCGTGACACCTTTATTCACTTCCACAACAATAGATACCACATATTCAGCCAAAATATTCTCTCACAATTCTGTTTCTATCTTGAATCCCAGTCATTTGACAACTTTGGTAAAGCTCTTCCTCTCCCAGAAGAGTAGAGATCGAAATTATCATAGCCATCATCACTTTCTTCTCCTGGCTTGTCCTCTTTTTTGACGGCTTAACGTAAACAAGTAAATGATCAGAACGAATTAAGACTAGTGAAAATTAACCTTTCCACGAACAACGAACATATCCATTGGCCCACTGAAGACCTGATTCGGCTCCTTGGACACAAACCCGCTATTGCCCGAGAAATAGTTTGCTTCGGCATGGAAAAAGAAGGGTGCCTGGCTGAGCGCGGGCTGGAGTTGGTCAGCATTGTCACTTTGTTTCAGGAGGACCTGCTTCTGTAGCTTGAACAGTTCATCACCATCCGTCTTGATGCGTTTTGAAGGAGTGGGAGTGTCCAACATCGAAAATTTGCGCTTGGAACTCTTTTTCTCATCAACCACCACATCTGGCTATAAAAAACAAGAAATGAAGACCATTGAATTAGTGAACAGCTAGTACAGAAAAACCCTACCTTTGTCGTTGTTTACTTTCCACCAGGAATCCCAGAGAAGGCAGGCGAATTATCGTACAGCTCAATCACATCCTTGAGCTTGTGTTCCGGCAACGGTTTCTCTTCCCCAGTTGTAGCAGCATGTCTAAATAAACACTGTTCAATTAATCTATATAGCCAATTTAAAGATTCCGACTTCTTCTTGTTCGCATTCACCTCCTTCGCTTTTACCTTGAGATACTTCCAGTGTTTTTCGACTTGGTCCGAGCTGAAGTTGGTTCCCTGGTCGACGAACGCAGTGTTGAGTTTCTTGGTCACATTATCCCATGCTTTGTTCGACTTGGACTGAGCTTCGGCTATGCGAGAAGACGGAAAGAGTGCGGAGAATGAGTCGGTGACGAGCGCTGACAACTTAGCAGAGATATCGGCATTGAATCGGCTTTTCTCCATGGTTGAGCTTCTAGATCTAAACGATTGTAAGTTAAGCATGAAGGAAAGGCTATAGAGTGCCATATAGTGTCAAAAAGTGATACAAACAGTATGTTTTGAAAACGTCCATTTTATCAACATTTTCCAAGCAAAATGAAAAAACGATAATGACAGATAGAAAGAGCGATAAAAGTTGGTATAGGAACGTCAAGATCAAAAAATAGACCGACTCTGACAAAGTATGATAAAAACGGGCTGGAATTTAGGACTAAATAAATTTAGCCTGTCCACTTTTTTAGTGTTAAAATTAGTCACTAAACTAATTATTTAGACTTCAACCTCAACTTTAGTTTCTATATTTACTACAAAAATCAGTCACTAAATAATTTAGTCGACTAAATAATTGGCCTTAACATATTTGCTATCAAAAAACCAAATATTTAGTTACTAATAAAAAAGTAGACTTTAACCGTCGATATTTACTACGACTACTTTTTCGTTGATTTAGACTTTAGACTTTAGCCTAGAAGTCTAAACATTTAGTCACTAATTTTCATATTTGCTACGGGTCCAGAAAAACCAACAGTCATGAACAATCAGTCAAATTAGGTTTGTGTCAAATTAAGATTGGGCCTACTCTAAGGTTGGGCATACAGTCTAACCTCTATAGTGTACAATTAAAAAATATTTAGTTGACCTGATCTAAATTAAGGCAAATTGGCTCTGTGTATAGTAATCACTCTATATAGTGTACACCAAAGGCCGGTCCCGATCAACAAAATAGCACTTGAGTCACAAAAATTTGTTCAATTTTTTGTGTTTTCACATAAAAATAGGACAAAAATTTTCGTTCTTGCAATTTTCGGCATTGGTGAGTTTGTTAACTTTTGTATAATGCGGCGGATTTAAATTTTTTTATATTTTTGTTCTTCAAATGGGCATCCCGTCCTTTGAAAGTTGGTGCCCGCCAACTCAAAAACTTTTTCTAAATATTGGATTTCTGTACGAATTTTTTGATTGGGTTTTTAACAAGACTATATCTAAAATTAAATTCTAGGTCTTGTTTTGTTAGAAAGCAAGTTAAAAAATTCGTACAGAAGTTCAATGTTAAGGAAATATTTTTAAATTTGCCGGCACCGATTTTAAACGCACGGGCATGTCCATTCAAGACAGAGTTTTTATTTTTCTGTAACTTAGGCAAAGCTTCAGGCGCAGAGTAGATCCCCTAGGCTTGTTCCCGAGGAGGCACTATATCGAGGTTTGACTATGGTGTATACCCCTTATAAACTGGGCAAAGTGGCCATCCATGTAGTGAAAACTCTATATGGTGTACACTTCTATATGGTGTACTGTCGCGAGCGGCCACGGCCACCAGCTCGTGAATTGGAAAAAGGGGAATGGAGGGGATATTTGATCCCACTCCCTTTGGATCCGCAGGGAATCGCCTTGACCAATAGGCCACCAAACCCCAGGCTGGGAAAGCGAAGAATTTTGTAATTTTGGAAAAAGAAAGTTCTTTATCTACATCATTTTACAAATTTGACTAAAAATTAAACGAAAAAACTTGAGATTTACAAGGCCTACACAACAGTATATCAGATTATTATTATTGCCCTACAAACAAAATTTACAAAAAATGAGTCAAATAAAAACTTGAACTTGCACAACAAATTTAATTCATCAAATAAATACATGTATTTACAATTGGGCTTGCGTAGTGGTGTCACCTGTCCAAATGCCGTATTCAAGTCTTAAGCAGGAAGTTTTTCACAAAATTTTAGGGCTTATGAAAATAGAAGTAGAATGTGAAATGGAGATGAAATAGAAAAATTGAGCGAAGATATAAAATCTAATTTATGTCTTCAAAAGATGCCTGATGCATTTAACGAGGTAACTACACTAAAACATTTCAGCAATTTTAAGCTTGGAACACAATGAGGATTGCCAAAATTTGACTCTATCATCCTGATCCGGGATCCCGTCGGATGCTTTTCCGATATACAAGGTTAGGCATCCTTAGCGCGGGATTTGTTTTGCTCATAACTTAATTGTGTTTTTATTTATCTGGAACAATTTGTGACGCGTTGGAAAAAGGAAACTTTAGGCATTAGTTTGGTACCAAACATTCATAATAACATTTATTAGACCATATCAAAAAACATCAGAGAAAAATCAACAACATTCCAAGACTGATTTTTCAGATTATTCGATATTTCCACATTGTTGCTCATCACTTCGGCCTTAGACTTCAATGCATTGGAGGAGGCGTCGTTCGTAGGAGTTGTCCCATGACAGATTAGCGAACGCTGTTTGAATCCTTGAGGTTTGCCGCTTGAGCCGGATATGACGCCATGTAATTTCTTTCCTCGGGGATTTGTCAAAAAGCAATGCTAGCAAACATAACTGGAAGAGCAAAAGCAAACGATTCAAACAGCGTTCACCAATCTGTCATGGAACAACTCCTACGAACGACGCCTCCGCCGATGCATTGTTGATTTTTCTCTGATTTTTTTTATATGTTTTAATAAATGTTATTATGAATGTTTGATTCCAAACAAATACCTAAAGTCTCCTCTATCCAACGCGCCACAAATTGTTTCAAATAAATAAAAAACAATAAAGTTATAAGCAAAAAAATCCCGCGCTAAGGATTCCTCACCCTGCACCAGTAATGATTGTCTCGCTCAAAATTTAAAAAAAGTACCGCCCAAGCTGCTAAAAATTTTCTCACAAGTTAAATTAAGCTGATTTCAATTCACTTAATTTTACCGGAATGATGCAAGATGGGGGAAGTTCAAAAAGTTGCAGACCCGGTCTCAAAACAGGTCTGAAATCTTATTTCGGAATCCAGCCCAGTGTCCATATTCTTGAATACAAAGAATCAAGCATTGTTTAAAGACAGAAATCAGCTTTTAAGTAGGAATTTGCCTAATTAATTCTTTAAAAAAGTTAATTATAAAAAAATTATTAAAAAATGAATACACACTCAGTCCTGCTGAGCATTTAATATGTTGTAGAGGACGTGTAGCACATCTTTTTTTAATTTAGCTTCCTCCTCATCGTCCTCTTGAGCTGTATTGCTGCTGAAGTAGTAGTCATCATCCTCCTGCTCATCTACAAAGGCTTGTCGAGACCGTTTACGAGACTTGCTGCATGCTGGTAAATTTTCAGAAGTTTGTGTAGCAATATTCTTGCTCTTGTGAATCTTGCTGTTCTGTTTGCTCAAGTGCTGTCGTTGAAGAACTTCAGTCATTTGACTGCGACACTTCATAAACTGCATTTCATCTACCTGCATATTGAGTTATACTTAGTTAATAGAAGGTCAATTTAATAATAACGGTTTTTTTTTCCTTAGAGCGCTTTATATTAGAAAAAATACCGTCAGTGTTTTTTTTATCAGTTTAAAGTTTTGTTTTAAGTATTTTTTATAAGTGTCTTGTGACAGACGACTAGCGACTGATACTAAAAAAGCACAGCAATGTCAGATTAACTAAATTTCCATTGACCTAAATTACTTTTAGTTATTACATATTACAAAAAAACATTTTTTAAAAGGTTAGATGCAATCAGTGTCAGTAGCCATCTGATTGCATTTTTTGTACCAATTGGTATTACAGTCGACTCTTGATACAACGGACATCCGATACAACGGACTTTCGATATAACGGACCATTTTTTAAGTTTGGTTGAATTTGCCTTAAAATAGGACAAACTGACTCTTGATGTAACGGGCTCTCGATATACGCACCACTGTGTCAGGTCCCAGCTCAATAAACCGACTTTCGATACAACGGACACTAAAAATTTAGAAAAATATCATTTTTGAATTTAAATTAGCGCCGCTTTTTTGAAATTACCACCAGTTGGCCTCCAGCGTTTCATCTCCGAGACGCGGCAGTGTCACCTCCTCTGGAATAGGCTCAGTCAAGTAGCATCTCCCGACTCTGGTAGCACGCTCCCGTCCCAAAATGCGCTCCGGATACCGTTGGCAGCAAGAAGTGATCGCAGCAAGACAGCTCCCGCCAAGTTCCTTGCAAACCACATTCCTATCTACCACCCCTTCCAAATGCAGCAAAGAAGTGGACAGCAAGAAGAAATAAGTCCCCGAGTAAATATTAGAATCTCATTGTAGTTGTCCCATTTGCTCAGGGCTTCGATGTGTACTTATTAATAAGATTTGTACTTATTTCGGGTCTCTAAATCTGATTTCTTATTAGAATTTTACGTCAAAATTTTAGTTTCTTCAAACTGAAAAAGCAAAAAGTACGTGATAAAAAAAAATGTACTACCTAAAATGTACTTATTTTAAAATAATGTACTTACCGTATTTACTCTATTAAACGGGCCGGCCCGTTTATTTTTCAACCCTTGCGCACAGGGCCCGTTTATTTGAGAGGGCCCGTTTAATACAGACGGCTCGTTTATTTTTCAAACATCTGGTCGTTGCCAAGTTCATAGTGCATGTGGAAAAGAGACGCGATGCTGTTAAACTCAATTCGATTCTCGCCATGGATGGAACCGCTGTTTGGTTCGACTGTCCAGAAAATACGTGCATCTATACAAGAGGAGCAAAGGATGTGAGTGTTTGTGCATAAAATACTTGATTGTATTAATCTTGGCTGTTTATGTAACGGTGGTTACTACAGGGCATGAGAAGATGCGTGTCACAGTATGCCTCACCACTCGGTCGGATTGGAAAAAGCTCCTGCCTTGCGTCATGGTCAAGAGAAAGCGTCCGGTGCCAGCAATCGTGAATAAATTTAAAAGAAAACTAGTAATCAACTGGGCCGGGTCTGTTTGGATGGACTACACGTCAACGGACGATTTCCTAAGGCAAGTAATTGGTGGAGGCCTCTTCAGTAAAAAACGGTTACTGGTGTGGGATGCTTATGTGTGGGATGAGCAATGGGGACAGTCAAGAGTTCACAGCCGCCGGGAATCCAAAAGCACCAGCATTGGAAGTTGTCTTGGAATTGGTAGATCGAGTCTGACATGAATTATCTAAGTAAATGATCATGAAGTCTTTCGAAGGTTTTTTCCAACAATTTTTTGTTCTTGTTTGATTGCTGTATTTTATTTCCTTCAGTATGTGCTCTGACAACGCTGATGGATGGATCGCGGGACGACAAAATCGCGTGCTTCAAGCCGGAAAGCTCAATTGGAACAAAAATTCTGGAGCTACTGAGTAACATAAAGTTAGAGCAAATGGCAGCCGATGGTCGAGAAGACGAAGAAAGAGCTGTATTTTCAGAAAATGAATAAAATGTTCAAGATGTTGCAGATGATGAACTGCTATTGATTGATGTTTGAATTGTCCTGGCTTGATGTAGTAAACATTTTTTTTAATACCTAGTTGGTATCTCTCAGCATAGTTGGTATTTCTTATTTCTTAATTCAATACAGGGGTCCGTTTATTAGAGAGAGCACGTTAAAAGGGACAAATGACCGTTTCTGTATCATACAATGGAATGGCAGTATTTAAACTTGTTAAATTCATTGTATGTCGTTGTAACTAACCTTTTTTTTGGCCCTTTCCCATATGACAGCAAATGAAACAATAACACAACAACAAAAATGAGCGTTCTATAGATCCATCACAAAATTGTGAGATAGTTCACAAAGGTATTCGACGGTGTTAGTTCGATGATAGTGCTCAACCTTGCCCAAAACCTTGCCCAAAACCTTGCCCAAAATCCAAAATCTGTAGATTCTTCGCTTTCTTGGAGCTGCAATTCCCGCCAAGTATTGCTCATAGTCGAAGTCATACGGATTCGCTTCAAATCTTGGAGAACTCGACCAACAGTTGGATGTTTCACTCCCAAAGCATCCTGCAATCTTCTATGTGCAGCCTCAGCGTAGTTGTTCGTTCGGTCTTCACATTCCAGAGTTCTATCAAAACACGACCACACATTGAATGGAAACATTAGAGAATCCATACGCGTACCTATAGGTAAATACAGCACGTTACAAGGTTTGCTGAAAATCACAAGTTATACTTGCCGACGTAAAAGTCGCTGAAATAATCAAAAAAACAGGAGATAGCTCAGCAGGCAAGTAGGCTTTGAGCTGGGCAAGACAGTAGACTAATAGCAGCCAAATAGCAGCACACTAAGCAATTTAAAATTACAATCAAACCGTTCTGGATCTTCAATTTCAGCTCTTGAACCCCCCAAGACAAACAACTCTTGACCACCACTTTCTCAGTTTTATCGAGGGTTGGGTTACCGACCGGTTACTTGAAATCGCGGTAAGTTACCAGTAAGTTATTAGTAAATTGCCGGTTACTTACCACGAGGCCGGTAAGTAACGCGGAGTTATAATTTTTTTTATCAATTTAATGCATTTAATCGGTAGACAATTAGCGAATTCGTGTTTCTCTTGCAGTTCAACCTCGATATAGAGGCGAAGGATGCGAATAAATTGGAGGTTTGCTGTATGGGAGTTTTAAATCTTTTAAAACTTAGGACGGCAACTACGTAGAGGTCTAACTCTACAGTTAATTGTACAGCCATAGTCAACTGTACAGGCGGCAAACCCTTTTCAACTTACCAGTAATTTACCGGTGAAATACTGGTAAGTTACGCTAAGTTATCGTAACTTACCATGTTAACTTACTATCAACCAACCCTAGTTTTATTGATTGGCAAAGACTCCTCTTTTAAATCGCAAATGCACAACTAAACGTTTCCTTGCGAGGTTGAAAAATTATTGCATACCTGAAAAATCTGTTTCAAAGACTGAGTGATGCGAAACCATTCAGGTGAAGTCATCTGTAGCATTAAAGAGAGCAAAGAAAGGGCTAAAATAGAGGGTCGGAATGCACAGACCAGCTGCCATTCCGAAACCACACTGTCAAAATTTTCTCTTAAGACTAGAGATTCTGCTAAGTGGGGTGCTCCAATCACCTGAATTTAACAAACTGTCAAAATTAAAAAAAAAATTAACGAAAATACTAATTTTTCACAAAAGTTTTAATTGACTAACCACTAGCATTGCTTGCAGGAATCGGTCACAGCTGGGCAACATCAAGTCCCAGTTCAGCACTCTTAACAGTGATCGCTCCATGCGATTAAGTTCAGCGACACTGTAGTGTAATTTAAGTTTGGAGACCAGATGAGCTGCGTCCAGCACAGTCTTACTGTTTTCTTGGTCATCATCCACCTCATTTGAGTTATATTCTTCATGCAGCTTGACAGCCAAATACAGAGCTGCTACTGCCACACAATTGATATATCTTAAATAATTTGAGTTACTACGGCTAGCTTTGTTATAATTCACGCAAAATTTTGAAAAAAATTCTTTTGGTAAAAAATTTTAGTTAAAATTTTTTAAATAAATATATATCCACTCCATGAAAAACACGTTTTCTATGAGTTTTTAGAGAAAAAAAACATAAAAAGGTGGTTCTAAACCTTTGTTGTTCCACTTTATTACTTCTTAGTTCACTTTTGTTGTACCAATGTTTCTTATGTAAAAAACTTACTTTGAGCGAACTAACACAGTACAAAGAATGCGATCCAAAATAGCTATAGTTAGTCTAAAACAAGAAAAACTTTACGTAAATTCCCGACTAACAGCCAACATACCCAACTGTGTTAAGTCCCAGACCTAGTTTTCTGCCTATGGCGCAGATCCATCGCACTTCAGTGTCTCTCTCGGCACTGCTTACACAGCACTCAACACTGCGTTTATTGCTGGACTCCTGAAAACAACAAAAATAAAAAAGTTCAATGTATTTTTAATAATTTCAATCAAACTTACATTTAAAGAAGACAAGCTAGCACAAAGCTTTACATTCTGTTCTTTATGGAGCAATGAGTGCAATAGGACAGACGATAGAGTGTAAGGGCCATCGGACATATCCTTATAGCCACACTTTTGATAGGTGAATCTGTAAAAAATTTGTTTGAAGTTTGAAAGTTTGAAAAAAAATTGGTGTCATACAGTGCCAGTATACAGGATGCTTCAACTTTTTTACCCACATTTCTTTTGTCTATAACTTTCCAAATAAGCAATGAGTGGTTTTTTGTACAATCACTCATTAAAGAGCCCTGAGTCTAGCATTTGAAAAAAATTATCTTTTTATTAAAAAATGAAAAAGTTGGTCGAAATTAGGCCATCGCTGGAGTGAAGGAATCACTTGATTTCGGTGCAAGGCCAAATATCGCTCGTCATTGACGTTCTATTCAAAGAAGAAATACCCAGCCACACCATAACGACCAATACCCGTCTACACAGTCACTTTTGGCGAACGAAGGGGTCCGTCGGAATACTAATGCGGATTTAAAATTTCAAAACCCAGAGGAAAGAGAGATAACATAAAAATGTCCATAGCTCAACAAAAAATGTTGACGTAATAAACCAAACTTTTAAAAAGTAGACTCAGGGCTCTCGAATGAGTGATTGTACAAAAAATCACTCATTGCTTATTTGAAAAGTTATAGACAAAAAAATGTAGGTAAAAAAATTGAATCACCCTGCAGTAAGATTTTGAAAATAAGATGGTTGGCTACAGAAAAGCTCCGAAAAGTTTCTCCTCATTATTTTATATCTAAAAATGTATGTAGTGCGACTACATATATTTTTAAATAAAAAGGTTGTATTATTAACCGAATTGGCCAAAATTGTCTTCCAAAAATGCAATTAAAACAAGGTGCTGAACGAAGATTTTCGAAAAAAGGCAGTTGGGTAAAAAAAGACATTTTGAAGAAAAAAGACTAAAATTTCACAAATTAAAAAGATTTGAGGTCTCAAAAAAGACAAATATTTTAAAATGGAACATTCGGGCCCTGAATTAAAAGTAAATTTTGCAAAATATCTATAAACATTAAATATACAATAGCAAAAAAATATTTACTGTTTTTAAGCTATTTTTCAATTGTCAAATGAAAAAAGGTGAAAAATAGTTTCGATAAGTTATGCTTTTTTGGTCAAAAAAAAGATACACTTGAGCAGTGTCGGGGGATCTCGGTTTTTCGTTCTCGGGTTCGGCCTTCTTCTCGTTCTTGGTTTCTCGGTTGGCAGAAATTCATTTTCTTAGGTTTTCGCTGGGTCGAAAATAGTCATATTTTTCTTGCTTGGACTATTTTCTCTCAACACTTCCCCTGAGTGTCCCCATAAATTAAAAGACCAAAACATAGCAAAAAGGTGCTTTCGCAAAAAACCATTACTTTTTTGGATATGTTTATTACGTAAAAGTTTTTACAAACATGAAAAACAGAACTTTAGCGACCATTTTAAAATCCAGCCAACAGTAAAACAATTTGAGTGTTTTTGTATGAATAAAGAGGATATTTGAGCGCGAGAGTGTCATCCCCAGCCCTAACACATATATGTACACACATACATCCAATTGATTGAAGCAGAGAACTAAAAAATGGCAAGGCAACAGCAGACCGGCCAGTCAGTGAGCAGCAGTGTAGGGCATAGTCACAAGACAGCAGCATGCACGTGATAGGCACTTTCTACACTCCTTTTTCTCTTTCTTCTTCTTATAGCTTTGCCTCCCTTAAGCGCGAGACCAGAGATTTGTATTTGCGCCAATGTCTGTTTTTAAGACACAGATTTTGTAGGGGTTGAAGAGTGTTTGTGTGTCATCGAAAAAAAAGTTTACTCAAAGAAAGATAGTGAATTTGTTCGTTCAACTAAAAAAGAACAGTTCAACACAGATTAAACGAGCTTCATTAGATCATCAAAAATATTCCTTGAATTAAGACCCTTGAATTATTCAATGAACTTTATCTCCTTTGATAATAGATTCCATGAAGAGTCTGCGTTTATGCAATTTAATATCTCAAAAATAATATCAGCAGAACAAAAAAAACAATGTGAAAAACAAATTTTCTATTAAGATTAAGTGTCAATTGACTACAGAGGTACCGTATTTTTTCTAATTATGCGGCCGTCTTTAATTTACCGTCCCTCTGAGGGTTGAACTTAAAATTTACCTGGCCTCTTTAATTTACCGGCCCTCTCTAATTTACCAGCCCTCCCTAATTTGGCGGCCTCTCTTAGTATGGCCGAAAAACACATTTTAGCAATTTTTTATCTCTGTTTTTGTCAAAATGTTATTGTTCTTCTGTTTTTCCTTACTCCTTATTCTGCTGCTATTTAGTTTTTTCAATAGATCTAATTTTGGCTAACAGTTTTTGCTTACAGTTCCTGCTTACAGTTGCTTACAGTTGCTTTCAAGAGTGATAGAGATGAGCCACTATCAAAAAAGTCAAAGAAGAGTAATGCCTACACAACGTCTTTCAAGCTGGAAAGTTGTTCAGCACTGAAAGCGGAGTTTAAAAAAAGCGCCGTACAAAAAGCGCCGGGAAAAAAGCGCCGCGAAAATTGCGCCGCGAAAAAAGCGCCGTGGAAAAAGCTCCGCGAAAAAAAGCGTCGTGGACAAAAGCGCCGAATTACATATCATGAATAAGTTCTATTGTAAATGTATATGTAAACGAGGATAAAGACAATTTTATTCATAAATCGATAAACACCAAACAATAAGAATGAATAAACTGTTAACAGCAACAACAAATTAATCAAAAGAATGTGAGTCATCTGACTCTTCGACAATTTCTTCATTTTCGATCTCTTCATTTTCGGCCTGCCCAACCACCGGCTCATCTTCTTCAAACACGGCCACAAATTGACTGGACATATGTCTCTGGACTCGGCGAAGGAATTGGATGCAACCAGCGAGTAGCGTTCGACAATTGCTTTGATTTTCTCATCTGCCTTCACCATGCCTTCTTTCTGGCATTTCGCACAGGATCCCTTGGATTGGCGGCATGTCTGAAAGTGAAGAATTAGATGGGGTGAAAAATTACAACAATTACCGAATATCTAGCTGTCTTGTCAACGACTCCTCTTCTTCCAGCTGCATGATGAAGTGACACTGAGCGGCATTGAACTTCTCTGGAATCTCTTGTTGAATTGGTAATGCCATCCTTCAATTGCATTGTTGGTTCTTGGAGCGTTGGCAAGAACGGCTTGGCTTAAGAAAGCGGCGGCACTTCCGAATCATTGATGTCACGGCGGCGCACATAGGTTAGTTCAATAGACTTGAGATATTCTGAAAAGGATAGTGATGTGTCTCTTTGTGTTAGTCCCTCCCCAGAGATTTTTTCCAGAGGTGGAGGCGTAGTGTAATGGCATCACGTTGGCCCGGTAATCCAAAAGAGCTGGTTCAATTCCAGCCACCACCATTTTTTCTGGACAATCAATCCAGAACTATAACAGGAAGAATTACAACGCAGAAAAAATCCTGAGACTAACCCTTCAACGGCACTTTCTTATCATCCGCAATCGTTTCATCGTCCATTTTCATTTGCTATTACACGGGCCAGCACCATTACACGATTCATTTTTGACAACTGTATAAGCGAACTGTAAAATAGAATTAGAAACTTTGTAAATTCCATCTTGTAAAGCATACCGTATATTCTTTATTAAAAGACCGTGGTCATTTATTTTTCAACCCCTCAAAAATCGGAAAAATTTAGTCTCAATCTCGAGATTTTTGGGTTAAAATCTGAAATCTAAAAAGTGGAATCGCTAGAGCTCGTGAGAGTCACGGAAACGCAAAAAAACAGATTTGCAAAATATTTACTGTAGGCTGAGATATAAGTCCTCAAAGGGGTCGTTTATTAGAGAGTGGTCGTTAATTAGAGAGTGGTCTTTTACTAAAGAATATACGGTAGTTGATTTAGTTATGGTAGATGAAAGTATTTTTCCCGTAGAAAGAAAATAGAGAGTTTTAAGCCTAAGCCTAAGCAAAAGAAATATACGAGAATGCCGTGTGCATCCAAAGGCCATCCACAGGACCCAAACCACAGGGAGGACCAAGCAAAAATCGTGTTTTTGACATAAAATAACAAAAAAATTCTCATCGCAAATCGAATAGATCTCAAATACTGGTTTTTCAAAAAACGTGTTTTAGAAAAAAAAGATGCCCAAAACAAAACTTCCGAAATTCTTGAATAACCCTGTGAAATAGTATTTTTTTTTAAATCGAGGCGGTGACCAAGGCATTTTTTCATGTTTCTTTTGCTTAAAAATTTCTATTTTTCTTTCTATAGAGAAAAATCTTTCCGGCTACTATAACTAAATCGACTATTATTTACAAGATAGGAATAACCGATCTTGCTAATTCGATTTTACAGTTCACGCGGTTTCCTTTTTAGCTAACACGGAAAAGACACGAACTTAAGGTGGCCTTCAGACAAACTTTATATACCAATCAAAGCTTATGGCATCACTATTGTTGCCTCGCTTGCCAATTTTCCCCTTGATCAGTGTACGTTAATAAAATCGACATTCGCTCGAGTTTTGTATTAATTTGTTTTGTGTTATTACCCGTTGGAAGCGTGGTACAGTGGATGTGATTCAGGCTTAACTGTTATATGTTGCAGGTTCGACCCCCGAAAGAGCACATTTTTAATTTTTGAATATTTTTCCGTTTTTTTTTCACTCTTTGTTTATTTAGGTAATCAAAGCATGAACAAACGAACAAAAACAAACGAGAAGTAATAACAAGAATTCACTTCACACTCCCGCTCAGGATCTTCAAGAAAATAGATTTTTCTTTAACTCTAATGTCAGATTAGAGTTCTCACCGACTTGCACAAATCCTAAAACTGAAATAATATAGGGCATCAATATGTAGCAAACTTAAAATAAACAAGCAGTGAAAAAACGAAAAAAATATTCAAAAATCTAAAATGTGCTATACTGGGGGTCTCCACTGGCTCCACTGTCGAACCTGCGACATATGAAAATTAATCGAGTGGCTGGAGTAGGGTTTAATCGAGTGGGTGGAGTAGGGTTTAATCGAGTGGGTGGAGAGGGGTTTAATCGAGTGGGTGGAGTGGGGTTTAATCGAGTGGGTGGAGTGGGGTTTAATCGAGTGGGTGGAGTATGGAGAGATTCGTTTATTCATTCACGCGAAATTTTTCATAAACTACTTCTGTCACATTCAAGCTTCTCGTTTGGCAGAAGCCATGTCGAAATAATAACTAATCCAATTGCTCGACAGTGTCTAATAACTCGAAGTCTGAGGGAGATCAGAAAATAACTCGACATGTCGACATATATTCTCAGTCATTGTGCTTCTCTCGAGTTTCCATCATGAGCTGCTACAAAATAGCGTTGTCGAAAAAGAATCGCGAAAAGGTGCTAGCCTGTTCCGACGCATTCAGAGTCGCTGTTCTGTATGAATTCTATTTTCTATTTTAGTTCGTTCATGTTTTTTTAAAGTTATTTATACACCACTTTTTCATGGATAGTATTAGTCTCACCGATGTGAAACGTTGTGAAAAGACAATAAAAGTATTTCGCTTAAAAGTTTTTTACATCAGCCTGATAGCCTTTGTCTTCTACTCAAAAACTAATTCATTTAAAGATAAATTGCTAGCACTGAATGTCGTACACCCAGCACAGAAATTGCATGGTTCTAGCAAGAAGGGCACGTCATGATAATTTGCTGTTGCGATAGGCAGCCTGTTCTGGATCAGATCAAGTGTAAAGACTTTTCTGTTCTGGAATAACCAGTTTCAACCTTTCAGCTATCGTGAAATAACAACTAGAAACGCTGTTGTATATCCATTGAATAAATTTTTTCTCTAACTTATTCTTTGAAAAACGAGGCTAATGTAGCATGGTATCATGGCAGACCCTTTTAAATCAGCTATAGTTTTTGCTTCTCGGCCGATTTACATAATTTAACAAATTTCATGGCTCTATTAAATCCAGGTACTGGCCTTCACTTTGCTCACTCACACTTTTGAATGTGTGAGTGAAAGAAAGGTTATAGAATCGCAGTGGATCATATGTGTCAAACATGCTCGCATGCTTGATCACTTCCAGCTTGAATTCATGAGGGTAGGACTTTAGCTTTCTTGGAGTTTTCGATTCGATTTCGTCTTCGAAATGTAAAATATTCACGAATATTCACAACGATTATTATTGTCCATTTTGGGAGCTGAAATAGGGAATTCAACTTATCTTCCAAACTATCTCATATTTCGAACATTTCAGGGGTTTCAATGAAAATCAGGAAAAAGAGGGCGATGAAGATGTGGATCAGTCAATGAGAACTACGCGAACTAGTGCCGCATCCGACATCGATGACATTTGGTCTCAAGACGAAGAATTGCAGGAGAAGCCGAGAAACTCGACCAATTGCGAGAAGATGAAGTTCATCGACGCAGTCAAGGTAAGTGGAGCTAGCTGATTTTTTGAACCCAAACGTTTAAAGTCGTAAATTTAAGATCAAATTGGCCCAGTTTAGCCAGATAAGGTCAGTGCTCGACGCGACGATGACCTTTTCAACTGCTGGTCAGGCAAAAGTGAATCATTTCTTGAGCTCTAACGCAAGAATGCTCTTCGAAATCCCCGCTACGAGTGTATCGAGTGAGCGTGTTTTCTCGGGAGCTGGTCAGATTTATGGAAACAAGCAGAGGAACAGGTAGACATCATACGAATCGGCATCAACCTGGCTTGTAACAATCATATCATTTTAGGTTGGGTGGACAAAAAGCCGAACAGATTCTTCTCCTTAAGGCTGGATTGCGCAAACTGGAGCTCGCCCCAACAGTCGAAGAACTGGATCTTTATGAAATCAATGAGCATCAGGAAGAGTCAGATAGTGAGTGAGTATCTCTAACAGGCCAACCAAATCGGGCTCATGGTGTCGGATAAAAGAGGGTGTCGGATAACTGGGGTGTCGGATGCCTGGGGTGTAGGTTTACCAGGCCAACCAAATCGGGCTCATGGGTGTTGGTTAACTGGGGTGTCGGATAACTGGGGTGTCGGATGACTGGGGTGTAGGTTTACCAGGCCAACCAAATCGGGCTCATGGTGTCGGATAAAAGAGGGTGTCGGATAACTGGGGTGTCGGATGACTGGGGTATAGGTTTACCAGGCGAACCAAATCGGGCTCATGGGTGTTGGTTAACTGGGGTGTCGGATGACTGGGGTGTAGGTTTACCAGGCCAACCAAATCGGGCTCATGGGTGTTGGTTAACTGGGGTGTCGGATGACTGGGGTATAGGTTTACCAGGCCAACCAAATCGGGCTCATGGGTGTTGGTTAACTGGGGTGTCGGATGACTGGGGTGTAGGTTTACCAGGCCAACCAAATCGGGCCTCATGGTGTCGGATAAAAGAGGGTGTCGGATAACTGGGGTGTCGGATGACTGGGGTATAGGTTTACCAGGCGAACCAAATCGGGCTCATGGGTGTTGGTTAACTGGGGTGTCGGATGACTGGGGTGTAGGTTTACCAGGCCAACCAAATCGGGCTCATGGGTGTTGGTTAACTGGGGTGTCGGATAACTGGGGTGTCGGATGACTGGGGTGTAGGTTTACCAGGCCAACCAAATCGGGCTCATGGTGTCGGATAAAAGAGGGTGTCGGATAACTGGGGTGTCGGATGACTGGGGTGTAGGTTTACCAGGCCAACCAAATCGGGCTCATGGGTGTTGGTTAACTGGGGTGTCGGATAACTGGGGTGTCGGATGACTGGGGTGTAGGTTTACCAGGCCAACCAAATCGGGCTCATGGGTGTTGGTTAACTGGGGTGTCGGATAACTGGGGTGTCGGATGACTGGGGTGTAGGTTTACCAGGCCAACCAAATCGGGCTCATGGTGTCGGATAAAAGAGGGTGTCGGATAACTGGGGTGTCGGATGACTGGGGTATAGGTTTACCAGGCGAACCAAATCGGGCTCATGGGTGTTGGTTAACTGGGGTGTCGGATGACTGGGGTGTAGGTTTACCAGGCCAACCAAATCGGGCTCATGGGTGTTGGTTAACTGGGGTGTCGGATGACTGGGGTATAGGTTTACCAGGCCAACCAAATCGGGCTCATGGGTGTTGGTTAACTGGGGTGTCGGATGACTGGGGTGTAGGTTTACCAGGCCAACCAAATCGGGCCATGGGTGTTGGTTAACTGGGGTGTCGGATGACTGGGGTATAGGTTTACCAGGCCAACCAAATCGGGCTCATGGGTGTTGGTTAACTGGGGTGTCGGATGACTGGGGTGTAGGTTTACCAGGCCAACCAAATCGGGCTCATGGGTGTTGGTTAACTGGGGTGTCGGATGACTGGGGTATAGGTTTACCAGGCCAACCAAATCGGGCTCATGGGTGTTGGTTAACTGGGGTGTCGGATGACTGGGGTGTAGGTTTACCAGGCCAACCAAATCGGGCTCATGGGTGTTGGTTAACTGGGGTGTCGGATGACTGGGGTGTAGGTTTACCAGGCCAACCAAATCGGGCTCATGGGTGTTGGTTAACTGGGGTGTCGGATGACTGGGGTGTAGGTTTACCAGGCCAACCAAATCGGGCTCATGGGTGTTGGTTAACTGGGGTGTCGGATGACTGGGGTGTAGGTTTACCAGGCCAACCAAATCGGGCTCATGGGTGTTGGTTAACTGGGGTGTCGGATGACTGGGGTGTAGGTTTACCAGGCCAACCAAATCGGGCTCATGGGTGTTGGTTAACTGGGGTGTCGGATAACTGGGGTGTCGGATGACTGGGGTGTAGGTTTACCAGGCCAACCAAATCGGGCTCATGGGTGTTGGTTAACTGGGGTGTCGGATGACTGGGGTGTAGGTTTACCAGGCCAACCAAATCGGGCTCATGGGTGTTGGTTAACTGGGGTGTCGGATGACTGGGGTGTAGGTTTACCAGGCCAACCAAATCGGGCTCATGGGTGTTGGTTAACTGGGGTGTCGGATAACTGGGGTGTCGGATGACTGGGGTGTAGGTTTACCAGGCCAACCAAATCGGGCTCATGGGTGTTGGTTAACTGGGGTGTCGGATGACTGGGGTGTAGGTTTACCAGGCCAACCAAATCGGGCTCATGGGTGTTGGTTAACTGGGGTGTCGGATAACTGGGGTGTCGGATGACTGGGGTGTAGGTTTACCAGGCCAACCAAATCGGGCTCATGGGTGTTGGTTAACTGGGGTGTCGGATAACTGGGGTGTCGGATGACTGGGGTGTAGGTTTACCAGGCCAACCAAATCGGTTAGTTGTTACTTCCATAATTAGTTTTTTTGTTGATTGTCAGTTCAGTGTAATAAATCAATATTCTGTCTGTTCATTCTATATTACTTTTTTGAAAATTGTTGTTTAAAACGCTTGAACATTCATTTACGCACCCACCGCCACTATCCCCTGCTCCCAGCTTGCTTTATAGGTAGATAGAGATTGTTGACAATTTCTATGTGCCCACTTCCCCCATGCATCAGAAAGCCTATGAACTATTATTGCAGTAGCAATACAACATCCCAATCCAGATACAAATAACATAATTGCCATATATAGGGTAATAATTGCCATCTGGGCTGCCATTCCCTTCAATCTCTATATCTCAAAATATATATAGGCATGAAGGCAAGGTAGCGCAATACATATTTCGATCGTCGTCTATCAGGAGTTGCCTCGGACTGTGTCTAACCGTCTAGGTTTCGCAATGCCTTTTCTCTGATACTGCCTGACTAGAAAAGGAGGAGTAGAGGGCCAACAAGTTAGGGCATGAGTAGTGATAAAGCAGGCTGGCTAGAGAACTTGGCAGTCTGCGTAGGCAGCAGATGGCAGCTGTCTGTCCGTTTTTTTAACTTTCTCCCACCCTGCTGCCTAGTTCTTTTTTCTCACATTGCCCCATGACAACCAATTTCTTGTTCTCTCGCTTTTCTCCAAAATTGATTTTTGTTTATTTATTCACTGTGCAGCCAACAGTTTTTCCGTCCTTCATTATTTTTCATCTAACTTCGTCTGAAATTCATTTTGGTAATACCCTTATATTTTTTGATTAATTTATTTGTGAATTTGTGTATATATCTTTCACACTTGTCTGCGACACTTCAGTTATTAAGCTTTGTTGGTGCTACTGCAGAATCGGTTGCAAATTTTGCCTTGGTCCCCCTTGTTGATTTTTTTCCACATTTTGCCTTGGTCCCCCTTGTTGATTTTTTCCACATTTTGCCTTGGTCCCCCTGTTGATTTCATTTCAAATATTTAATTATTTTTTATCCATCTATTCATTTTTTACTGTTACATTTTATAGTTTAATCATCTTTTATCTGATTTTTTGTAGAATAATGTCCGATCTTCTTGTGACTCACCATTCCTTTTCGCCAAACGCTGTACTTCGATTCGTTGTGCTTACGTGATCTTTTTCTCATGTCAAATGATGATGTGCGAAGCTGTTTAGTCGTTCTCAACTTGTTGAAGAATCGGATGTTTTGCAGTAAGTGCGAAGTGCGAAGAAATAAAGTTAGTGCAAGAATAATTTTTCTGTCAAATAAAACAGAAATTAACAGAGGGGAACAAGGCAAAATGTGGAAAAAATCAACAGAGGGGACCAAAGCAAAATTTGCAACCGATTCTGCAGTAGCGCTGCTTTGTTTGTAGACAGCTAGTTAATGACTAAATGCTTGTTGAATGTTGAGTGTAGTGTGTGGATATGTATAGACTTCAATTAGAATCTATTGGGTTGTCTCATAATTAATGAGACTTTTTCGATTTGTCGTGCATTTAACCAAAACACTTTATTTGTCAACAAACATTCAACAGTTATTCATCAGGCGGATATTCGCCGTCGTACTCGAGGCCTAATTCCCACTTCTGCGGCCAAATGTCGATGCCTCGCTCATAAAATTCTGGTGTCTTTGATGCAATCCAAGCTTTCACGTCATCGGCAACTTCGTTAAATGTTCTGTAAACCTTCCCGCGTTGCCAGTTGCTGAGCGAACGATTCAAATGGTAATCGGTAGGCGCTTCAGTAGGCGAGTAGGGTGGATGTGGACTTTATTGATCTTTGTACATGCCTTTTCAGCCTTGTTACTCTTATCGAAATGATATAGCAACACGTGACGAATGTGCTCGTGATTGTCGGTGCGCGTCATGAGATCTATCGAAACTTTAATCTATTAAAACAATGAAAAAGTCGATGCTCCATATAAGGGATAAAAAAAGACATCTGGATTTGTATCAAAGAAAAAAGGCAAACACAAAAAAGAATTACAAATTGAAAAGAAAAAAGTTGAGTGTATAATTTTAAAAAAGTCTCATTAATTGTGAGACAACCCAATAATTTACTTGCCATTTGGACGAAAATCCTTTGTAGAATAATGAAGTTGCTAAAGAGGTATGTAAAGCCAGACAGCTGCCTGCCAGCAGAACTATGGACATCATATGTTCTAAATGTTTCGCCAGATTTTCGCATTTCTTCAAAATTTTTAATATTTTGCTTGAGTTCGTCCTAACATACATTAGGCTGCACTGCGCCTTAACTAAAATGAATAGCTTCTAGGTTATTTTTTGACTAGGACTTAAAAAAGCATCACAATCGACAAATATATTGAAATTAACAAAAAAAATGAAAAATTGGAATACGCTTAAACTTAAATGCAAGACCGGACGATACCTTTTTGCAACCTGTCACACAGTTATGAGAAGCTAGTGCCCTTATTAGCACCTTTGTGTAATTACCTGTTTTATTTTTATACTTTTCAATTTTTCATAGACCTACTTTTCAATTGTCGAAGATTTTCTTTTTTTAGATTTTCATAAGATTTTCTTTTTTTATTTAAGTGTTTCTGATAATTACTTTTTCTGCCAGACAGCTTTGTTTTAGAGGTATGTATGGTACGAGTGGGAGTCATATCTTAGCCATTTCTTCTTTTACAAAATTTTATTAGATTCAGCAGTGCCAGTAGTGGCATAAAAACTCTAACTATGTTTTTTTAAGTAAAATCAAGTCTCTATTTGAGCCCAAAACACCAGACCTTTTTTCGACCTTTTTCCAAGTAATAACACCATCATGTAGCCCTGCGATTTCAGTTTCTTACCAGTTTCTATCGCATGGCTACACTATGGTTTGTTACTTAGAAAAAGGTGAGAAAATTCAAGAGTACAAGGCACAAAAGAATTTGGTACAAAAGGGTGCAAAAAAAATTATGCTGTTGCTTTTTAGGCCACTTGACTTTGCTATCGCTCTCACTAAAACATTTGGTAAACAAATACCTGAAATCATTGGATAAAGAAAAATTATCTTCAAACAAGTCGAAATAAGAGTCTGTTCCTACTGTGATTCGAACTCTCATTCTACCATAACTCAAGGGACCGTATTTCGAAATTTCAATGAGGGGCTGTGACTTCATTCATAAAAATAGGTATATCCCCTATTAGAACTCATTTTTTTGCCTGTTCTTTTTTAAAACGAAAGCTGACATTCTGGTGAACACAATGGTATTAGCGACAAAAGTGATTTCGCTATCTACAACCCGTTCTGGCCTTCGAAGTAAAAAAGCGTTCGTTGTATCGAGGGTTCGCTATATCGAGACTCGACTGTACTCAAATTGGAGGAAAGTATACCTTATTAATTGTTAGTGATACAGTCAAACATCGATAAACCGACCCCCTGTTAAATTCTAATAAGGGCCTACAATACTTTTAAATTGTTTTGGGCATTTTAGACTTTTGCATGTAATGCTTATTTTTCCACAGTTTTTCATTATTTTTCAACAGCATAGGGACCTTGTGCGCAAAGTGCGCCCCAACATTTTTTTCTTCTCAGTTTTTCTCAATATAGACATAATTCTTTTGATTAAACAGCTAATGCTTTTGAAAATATTGGCAAGAATTTAACCTTTCAATGGGGGCGCACTTTGTCGAGGCGCACTTTGCGCACAAGGTCCAGCATAGTGTGCAAAATTTCGCAAACAACACGAGTTTGTAGTTAGAATTTCAAAAAATTGCTACATTACCGAAGAACGTCTGAAAATAAAAGTACCCACATTTTTAAATAATAGTGGCTCTTTTAGTTTTGGTCAAATTCCGGTTATTTTACAACTTTTTTGTTTAACAAAAAAATAATTTTTAGTACAAAATCGGATCCCTAAGAACTTTTTGCGTACCAAGATGTTTCAACATGAAATAATGTCGCGAAAGAGGAAACGTTTGTTTAACTAAAACCGCTATAATTTGCAGATTAGCCAGATTTCGAACTATGGACCCCATTGCTGGAAGTATTGCTAGTAATAGTGGCGACTCCGGCTGTCCCTCCAACAATTCGCAGCCTGAGCCAGCTCCGGCAGATGACATTTGCCAGGTGTGCACTGACAAAAGCACCGGATATCATAAGTTTTACTTTGCAATTTTTTTTAAGAACGAGTGAATTTTCTTGAACACACAACACTTTTACGCTAATTCTTTGACCTACAAAAATGCAGTTCTTATCAACATACATCCTAGAAGTTTATATGTTTTTGAGAAGTTCGATTATATAAGACAAAAAATTCCGAAACAAACAAGGTTGCCAAAATTCAAAATACAAATTAGCTTAAAGACAAATACATTCGCTTTTAACCCTAGGGCAGACACCACAGGAGCAAATTAGACTAATGGATTTTTCAAAATCAAAAATATCAAATATTAGGATTATTTGAGCTAAAAAACTGCATGTTACACGATATAAAAAGTATATTATTCCATTTTTACATTACGGCACCCCCAGCTGCAATGGATGCAAGACCTTTTTCCGGCGAACTATCATGAAGAAACAGACGTTTGTGTGTCAGTACGACGGCGATTGTGTGATTGACAAGAGTGTTAGGTGTGCCTGCAGGCATTGCCGATTTAAGGTACGCACTTTTTAAATTGGGAGTCAAAAGTGGGAGTTTAACCCTAAAAAATAATTTGTTTACCAAATTTTTTATATCTCAAAAAAACGTCTAGAAATTATTTTTGAAAGAAAATAAGGTCCACACTAGGCTAGGGTGATGGTCAGTGGGTCACTTATGACTCACCGCGATTTTCGAAACGCAGGTGATTAACTAAACCGGGTTGAAACTGGCAAAAATTCAAAATATTAGAAAAAAATATTAGGAATCAGCAGAACTAAAAGGCATTTTAGCGAAAAACTTTTACGCTGCTTAGCAAAACCTTAATTCTGACACCTTAATCGTGTTCAGCATGGTCGATTAGCTCATAAAACGACCATCTAAGTTCATAACTTACTGTCAAGTCGGGACAAAAAAAATTTTTCTTTAATTGTATTTAAGGTACTTATCCTTTATCCGGACCCCACCTTTCACTACTAGTGATTCACTAGTAGTGAAAGGCTAAAGTACACTATTTGGGGCAGCTCAAAAGTGCGTTTTTTTAAGGGAAAGTATGTCTCAGGCCCTAAAAACGATGGAAAAGCCGAAAAAAAAATGTGGGAAGGACGTTTTTCGAAAAAAGAATTAAATAAAAAAGGAAGTAAAGTTCATTGAGAGGTGTAAAAAATAGGTGGGGTCCGGATAAAGGATAAGTACCGTATTTAATTTTCAGAAGTGCTTGGCTGTGGGCATGAATCGAGAGGGTATTTCAATTTAAAAAATACACTTTTTCCAATAAGTGTTTTGTCTTTAGCTATTCAACAAAACCGAGACCCTATAGGCTACACCAAACGGACCAGGAGATATCCACCCATCAAGTCCGCCCAAACTATTCCATCAAGTTCTCTAGGTTTAGTGGAAGAGCCTTCCACCAGCAGCAATAGTTTGGGGGACGAGAACTCACCGGAGAGCATAGCTGAGGACATGCTAATGCAGGAATTGATGGACGTAGAGAAGAATTTGAAAATCGTTAGGTGGGATTGATTTAAACTTAGCGATTTTTAAATGATTCGCATATTTGGAACTTTTTGCAGAAGTTCCCAAATACCAATTCAGAAGTCTTTGGTGGATATTGTAAGTATTTATATATGTTTGATTAATATACTAAAAAATTTGTTAAAAAAAAATTCTTCGCGGGTAGCTAGTTTTGGAAAAAAAAACATTTTGTAAACTAAATTTTGACTTTGGGGCCTTATTGGAGAGTGGTGTCTTATTAAAGATACTACGGTAGTCCGATAGTATTTTAATAGTCTAATGCGACGGGTAAAAATGAGTAAAAAATTGTTCACAAATTCTTTTTTAAAAGTTCTGTAAAATCATGTAAAAAATGTTTAGGTGCTACAACCCTCCATATTCTTCGACCAAGAATTTCTTAGAAAGCAAATAGAGGCACCGCCGCACAATGTGGAGATCTTGAGAAGAGCTAACCAAACAGACTTTCACTACTGGCATGAACGGGACTGGGTAATCATGATCGAGTGGGCCAAGACCATCAAAGTCTATGAGAGCCTTCCCCTCAGTGACAAAATGGCTCTACTGCGCCACTCAGCCATCACCTACCCTTCCTTGATCCAGTGCTTCTACACTCCAGACATGGGCCCTGACACTATCGTCTTCCCCAACGGTGCTTACTTCGACAGGAGTCTCGAGGCTGATAGGTGAACGAACAAATTTTCAGTCAATTTTAAACATGACATAGGCTTGGTTAGATATACTATATTCTCTCTAATTAAAGCACTGATGTGTTTATTTTTCAACCTTAGTCCAAGAGGTGCGTTAATAAGAAAGGGTGTGTTAATTAGAAAGGTGCGTACATTTTTCAACATCGCCGATGCGAGCGCGGTTAAAATTTTTAACGAAAGACAAGAGAACAAACAATTTTATTAGTTCAACATCAACACATAATCAAATATAATTCAAACAAATCAGGAAAAAAATTATTTTTCTTGTTCCCAGGCTTGACAGACCCATTCGAGGTAGACGTCCATTGATGGAGCTCTTGGATTTCCACTGGCCGTGAATTCCTTGTTTGCATCGTTCAGCATCCATATGTTGTACTGCTCCCTGATCTTGGCTTTGAATGAACCATTCCACACGACGTCTGGAGCCTAAAACAAAAAACTTAACATGGGAAACAATAAAAGGGAACAAACTTGGATAAACTTGATGCATCCTCCTGGAATGACTGCTGAATGGATTCCATTAATCTTACTTGAGCTGCTTTAATTCGTTCTCTTGCTTGACCCAATCAATGACCCTTTTGAGATCGACGTTGAACTTCTTGCTGGCAAAGTGATTCAAGACTTGCTTCGCGTACTTGACGACTTTCAGTTTCCATTCAGTTGAGTAGGCCTTGCGCTTTCTGGACTTTTTTTGTTCCTCATCTTCGCCGCTGGACGCATCGCTTTCATATTTTGCACTAATTTGATCCATGGATTATTTGAAATCAAAAATTAAGAGCAGTTCTGCACAACACAAAAACAACAAAAATGAAGAAACTAAGAAAAATGAGATTATTTTGTTGCGCAACGAAAAAAATTTCAAATTTTTTTGAGGGGGTAATTAATTAATTAATTAGAGGGGGTGCTTTAATTAGAGAGAATATGGTAGTGCTTTTTGCACAAAGTTTGAATTGGTCGTGAGTTAAGCTTTTTACGTGACAATGATCCTGGCTTTGATTCTTACTAAGCTAACATCCTTTTTTCCATATTTTAAATGTATTAAACTCCAAACTTTAAACTTTTTTATTTATTTCAGACCAGCTGGTTTTCAAAGAAAAAAGTTCAAGATGCTAGATAATCTGCTCAACCCCATCCGCAAAATGAACAGTATCTTTTTTTGCTAAATTTAAATTATCCAAATTACTTTATAAATTGCCTTCAGTTGATATAAATGAATTCGCAGCCGCTAAAGCCATTTTCTTTTTGAATCCTGGTGATTATAAACACTCATGTTTTTCGGCTACATCATAGCGTGTTAATTGCAGATGCAGATGACCTGTCGGCTGATGTGCGCAACCCCATAGCTGACACTCGCAGCTCTCTGACCAATGCTTTATATAGGTATGTTTTTTTTTCAAAAACACTACTTCTTGAGAAAATAGCAGACTTATGGTCAATATTATTTTAGAGTTCAAAATTTTTAGATATATGGTGAGAAGGCGAGGCAACGAGGAAGCGGCTGATCGATTTGGCAAATTATTAGTGGGTTACTTATCTATACAATCCAAGGATTGTCTAAACTATTTTTCAAATTCATAATTTGCAGTTGCTGGGCACGGTAATAGCCACAATAGCTGTGGAAGCCAAGGAAGCTGTGGTAGTTGCCGACTTCTTCGAGCAAATCCAATTCTCGGTAGGTTATTTTGTGTAATACCAAGTCATTTAACGTGCTAAATCAATCAAGGCTGACTGCTAGTGCTCTGAACTGTATAACCTAAGAGATATATAACCTAATAAAAATGGCAGTAGTCGAGAGCGGAATAACTATGGTAAAAATCGAGTTAAAGAGACACCAACTTCCACCGGCTTCAGCTGCTCTACCATTGAGTCACCAAGGCTATTTATCCTTTACTTTGTTTTTCATTTGTTAATCTTGTGAGGGCGCCCAGTTAAGTTTGAAAAGTTGTCAGAAATCAACGTTTTCATTAAGGAGACGTTTATATTAAGGAGACGTTTATGATTTACGAAAAATTAGGAAATGCGCCTCCAACCGGCCCAACCCCCATCCTCCGGACTAAATTTTCTCGGACTAAACTTGACTTTTACTGGTAGCACTGGTTTCGATTTCATCGACCTTATGAACCTCTGAAACGCTGGTTTCATATTCCCACCTGCGCGTCTCTGGAGTATGCAGCTTGTAGAAAGAAGCATGGCAGTTCATCATCTGTGTTATTAAAATTTGTTGTGTTGGACCCGGTCGTCAATGTGTAAGAGAAATAAGGTGCAGGTCCCAGCAATAAAAAATGAAAAATAAAGTTCAGGACTAATAGCCTCGATTACTAGTGGAACAGCAGTGGAAGCCGGTGAAAGTTAGTTGTGGGCTCGATTCCCCCTTTAAGTGCACATTTTCCCTTGAATTTTACTTTATTGAGTTCAATTTTTACTGAAAAATTCAAAATTTATCATCTGTGCATAAACCGTTTTACAAAGCCAGAAAAATAAGTTTTACATTTTTTATCCCCTAACCACATTGTTAACACTTGCAGTCATTCGCTAAGCAACTGCTGTTCGGACTGCAAAGCGACGAGGAGACGATGGACACCAGTAGTAGTGCATTCCCTATGACTAGCAACACCATTAACTCTAGTCCGTCTCTCCAACCGAGGACCACCATCCCAAGTCCCATCCCTGACTTAAAACAGCAGATGATGACCAGTCTGGCGCAAACACAAATGCATTATCCAGGAGATCATTACCAGCAGCAGCAATTGCTCTACCAACAGCAGCAACAGATGCAGCAATACATGCAACAGCACCAGCAAACGCAATACCCCCATCCCACACACCACCAAATGAACGCGGATGCCAGAGGCGTGCTCAAAATAAATGGGTTCTCTCCGCCCTAGACACACTGCTAAATATTTATATATACCTGTTAGGGGGTGTGATGCATAAACTAGTCTAAAAAGATTGATTGCAAAGCTTTTTCTGCATCTTTTTGCATGCTTGCATTACACAAAAATTCTAAATATAAATATGGTTAATTGATATTTTATATGGCTGTTATTACTACTACGCGATTCAGATGAAGCTAATCTGCTCAAGTTCAATTCTGTCTCGGATCCATCACACTTTTAGGTCCCCAAATCTTTAATCTGAAATTTTACGACCGATTTTTTAAAAATTTATAATGACAATAAAATTGAATTTTTTTATAGAACAGTAAAAATGTTTAAACATCTTTAGTCAAATGTGCTTTTTTCCAAAATTGTTAAGTTCCGTGCCCTGATATAATGACAAGTAAAAGACTTCAAAAATGAAGGTTTAAAAGTGGTTTTACTCTAGGTGGCTTTGAACTTGCGCTAATTTTTTCTCATATAGATCTTATTGTAATTTGTACTATTGTCATGCATTAAGTGATTTATATAATAGGAAAAAAGTCATTATATAAACACATTTCTAATAGGCTCCTGACTAGGGTTGTGAAACGGGAATATTCCCGGGAATATTCCCGGAAACATTGGGAATGTATCCTTCTATGTGTCCGACAAATCAAAATCGGACACATTCAAAAAATGTTTCTTTTGAATAGGCGCAGTATTTGTCGTCTTTCCATTCTACATTTAAAGTGAAAATTACACTGTTTGGCTTCTCATTTACTTTGGTGTGAAGCTGCCTTTATCGTTTGTAACAAATTTATGATTGATCAATATTTAATTGATCGTTTTATTCAGGTGCTTCAATGTCAAAAGGAAACAAGCCGCTTTCTTGGTGTTGGACTTACTTCAATCGAGTGTCAGAGAAGCACGGAAAAGGAAAGGATATTCTCGTCGGCTATTGCAAGTTCTGTCGAGCGCGGTATGTTGCTAATGCTACCAAAGTGGAAAAGCATCTTGAGGTCTTCAAACTTACTGCTTTTATTTGATTTGAATGTAGTGCTCTTATTCAGGGTTGCAAGAATGCGGGAGCCAAGGTCAGAAAGCAAATCGATCGCCTATCAAAGAAGGTGACGCCATCCAGAGAACCGCCAAAGAAGCTACCGAGAAGATCGCCAAGTGTTGACTGTGCCCTGCCAAGCTCTATTGAGATAAAGGGCCTCTTCGACAACATCAGCAAGGAGGATCAGGAAGAGGCCGACATTCTTCTGACAAGGGTATACTAGTTCTTTTAAAACTAGCATTGACATCATCTTAAATAGGCATTTGCAACCGGAAACATTGCGCCGAATTTCTTGGACAATCCTTTCCTCAAGCAGTTCCTCGCTAAGCTCCGTCCGTCTTACAAGCCTCTGAGCCGGGAGTACAAATTTTCGAAGGTGTTGGTGCCTGCCGAATACAAGCGAGTGAAAGAGTCTCTGGAGGCTGCGATGAATAATGCCGACTTTCTCTCAATTTCTTCTGACGGATGGACTGATGTGAACAGTAGCAAGATTGTCAACGTGGTGGTGCACTGCCCGAAGCCATTCCTCCTTAACTCAATTGACGCAACGAAAGAATCACACGCAGGTAATCGGTTGGATAGTTTTGGTCTATTCGTTCATTGGCAACGTTTAGGAGAATACATCGCCAAGCTGCTGGCTGAAGAGATCAATGCTGTCGGGAAGAACAAGGTGGTTTCTATCGTCACAGATCATGCAGCTAATATGAGAAGCGCTTGGAAGCTGCTGGCCAAAGACTATCCGTGGATTCTGTTTGAGGGATGCAAGGCTCACATGCTAAATTTGGCGGCGAAGGATATCTGCGAAAAGACGGTGATCACCGACTGGCTGGACAACTGAATGAAGATTGTGAAGTACTTCAGGTAATATTTAGATGGCTTCAAGAAATAAATAAATATTATTCAATCTATTTAATAAATACGGCTCGACGTTCCAGAAAGTCTGTTCCTCAACGTGTCCTTTCCAAGATTCAGGTGGAAATGAATGGATCGTCCAGACTTCTTCAGCTGCCGATCAAGACTCGATGGGGGACTTATTCTAAACTTGTCTCGTCCATCTCCGCCAATGAAGCGTGCTTAAAAAGTGCTGTCTGGGATGCAAGCTTGCCTGTGGTCGATGTGCTCAGGAATCTGCGTGTCTTGCTATGCTCGGACGAATTCTTCTGGCCAACCCTCAATCGCATAAAGGAAATTATTAAGCCACTGGCCGATTCTATCACTCGCATGGAGGGCAACGAAATGGATTCGAGAGGCGCCTACAAGATGATCAAAAAAGCGTTCGCTGATGCGAAGCAGGCGGTGGCAGAAGGCGCTCTTGGTGGTCCGTTGCAGCAGGAAATTTTGGAGGTACTATTTGATTTGTCAAATATTTTCTAGTCGCAAATGCTTCAGATGCTTGAGAACAGAGAAGAATTCGGAAGAACAAACGTGGCGTACCTAATGGATCTAATGGAGCCGGGCGACAGAGGACAGAGACTGACTGAGGAAGAGAAGCAAGCAGCAATCGTGCTACTAGCCAACAAGCTGGCAAAGAATCCGATGTTCGCAGGAAGGGAGCAACAGGTAATGATCGAATAATTTATGATACTGTGATAAACGCTTTGTTTGCAGCTCATGGTGGAATTCGGACAGTGAATGGCCGGCACCGGTGTCTTCTCCAAGGATAAGCGACGATATGCCTGGGATGCAACCGAACCGATGAATGCAGCGGAATGGTGGCAGGCCTGGTTCTTCGACACTTTGCTGGCCAAGGCAGCACAAATGCTTTCAAACATTCCGATCACGAGTGCAGCGACAGAAAGAAATTGGTCTCTGAGGGGCGCGATTCACACAAAGCTCAGGAATCGGTAAGTGACATGATTTTCATGCACTCCCTCTTATTTTATGGTTGTAGAATGCACGTGGACACAGCCAGGTCGTCTACATCAACCACAACATCCTTCTGGAATACGCGGATCTCTTCAAGTCGGCTAGCGAAGATGAGGACGTGGAGGAAGCGGAAGAAGAGATGGTGGATGAATCGCAACAAGAAAATAAGGAAATGAATTGCAGTGATGATGAAATGTTTATGTTCGATTGAGAGTGTTGATTGGAATAAAGTTGTGTTACATACGTGCAATCCATACGTGACGCTAAAAATTAAAAAGAAAGCCGGATTTCCTATATTTCCCTATGTTTCCAATGTTCCCCAATGTTTCCAGGAATATTTCCGGGAATATTCCCGAGTTTCTATATGTCCGAAAATTTCAACAACTCTACTTCTGACTTAATAGGTTGGCTATTTCGACAGTAAAATTTAGACTGATGATTAAACGGATGACTTTCTAGCGTCTTAAATTAGACCTAAAAAATTTTATAGACTTTATATGGGCTGAAAATTTCGTCAAAAATACGCCTTGGCCCTCCTCCTTTTTTCTGAATTTCTGCTTTCAAGAATAAGAGCGAAAACACAGATACCTTTTTAGCTTGTTTGTGTGCCTCACCAAATGTTTTTATTTAAAGTTCAAAGTATATAGAAATAGGAATTATTTAAAGAATTTTATGTATCAAGTGTAACAGTTGTAGTATTTCAAAGTGCAAGTAATTAAACCTTTCTTGATCTTCTTCCTTGATTTCTTTCTTGATTCACCTTTCATAATTTTGTAAAACAGACCTTTTTTCTATTTCTTAATTATTACAACTACAAGTCAGCACAATTATACGAATTTCCGTCTAAAAATCACTTATTATCTGAAAATCTCTTGCCAAATTTAAATTCGTTGAAATTCGGTTAAATTTTTTTAAGGTGAGATATGGTCAAAAATTAGCATTTCTTAACTGATTTTCTGAGCGGTTCACTTAAAATAGCCATATACCGTATTCTCTCTATTAGTTCCACATGTGGGATTATTTTTCAATCGTCCGAAAATCGGAAAAATTTGGGGTCGATCTCGAGATTTTTGAGTGAAAATCCAAAATCCAAAAAACAGAATCGGTAGAGCTCGTGGGAGTTAAGACAATGCAATTAACAGCTTTGTTGAATTTTTTCTCTGAGATGAGATACAGGTCTTCAAAGTTGGGGGTGTGGGTTTAATAGAGAGTGTGGAACTAATAGAGAGAATACGGTATCAGCCTTTTCTAAAAATTAATTAAAGAAGTCAATTTCCTATACAAAATATTAATATGCTGACTTATGGTAATAATTATTCAAAAAATACAAAAACAGTCTTAAATTGTTTTTAAACACAACATTTTAAGAATTTTTTTGTTATGCTAAGCCGAAGGACAGGTCATCACTAAAATTAGAGCCTAGAATTTATCTATATTTAAGTGCTGATCCACTCTAATAAAATATCAGAGTCAATGCACAAAAATCTTGTATTTTTTAAAATTTGTTTTATAATTTGGATTCCTGAGGAAAAATTTTGCTTACTGGCATTTTTTAAAACAGGATTTGACCTGAAATACGAAATTACCATGAACTGTGCGATAATTAGAGGTTGTGCACAGTATCGTTATGTAAATATTATAGTGTATTGCTATTCTGTGTTATTTGCCCAAAATTTTATGTTGTCAATTCATAATGCTCATGAAACAAATAATGGCCGCATTTCACTTTACCGGAAATCCGAAAACGGGGTTTCAAGGGCTCTAAAGTATTTTTTATGGCGTGAAACACGTAGAAAACACGTTTAAAAGTGTGGGAAAGCCATTTTTCGAAAAAAAAAATTTCGAACCACAGGGGTTTTTTTAGCCAAAATATGAATAATTTGAATTGGCGCCTTTTGAATTTTGAAGGGATTAAGGGCCTGTATAGGGAGGGAAGGGAACAAAAAGGGGCCACTACTGTTTTTTCTGGTTCTAAATAACTTTTGACGATTGATGATCAATGTGCTTTTAAAAAATAAACGTCTATTTTAGGGCTGCTCAACCATGTTTCTCAACAAGGGCCGTAGCAAAAAGACACTCTACCGTATTATCTCTAATAAGCGCCCCCCCTCTAATAAGCGCCCCCCCCTCTACTTTGAGGGTCTGTATCTCGGGGCAGAGCAGATATTTTGCAAAGCTGTTTTTTACGTTTTCTTAACTCCCACGAGCTCTACCGATTCCACTTTTTAGATTTTGGTTGTGCACCCAAAAATCTCGAGATCGACTCAAAATTTTTCCGATTTTCGGAGGGTTGAAAAATAAGCGCCCCGGGGCGCTTATTAGAGATAATACGGTATATGCATTTTAAGGTCAAGAGTACTTCTCGCAATCATGTCTAAGGTATGTGGGTGTGCGCATCTCAACTCCAAGCCCCCAAGACCACTGCGCCCCCGAAGGGGGTTTATTTTGGCTAAAAAGACCATGATACCCCTAGTGGTTCGAAATTTTTTTTTCGAAAAATGGCTTTCACACACTTTTAAACGTGTTTTCTACGTGTTTCACGCCATAAAAAAATACTTTAGAGCCCTTGAAACCCCGTTTTCGGATTTCCGGTAAAGTGAAGTTTAGTCCAAATAATTATGTGTTAAATTGCCAAATAAATGTTTGTTTATTATGTGCTTTAAGGTGTGTGTTCAAATTTTTAACTCAATTTATTCCAATCATGCGATTCCACATTTGGACTTCTATTCACCTGATTTATTTGCTGAATCTACTTCTAGTTGTTTTGTGTGCCAGTGCCAATATATCTGAATGTAGCACAGATGAACAATGCCAAACGCATTGGCCTAACACAGCATGTAAACGGGGAAAATGTGCATGTGCCCCTAATTCTATTAGAAGAGGTAGTGATTCTAATTCATGGGTGTGTCTGTCTCTTTTTGATGCCGGTAAGTGCTCAACTCATAGGATCATGTGGTAGACACCTTAAAACTGTTGATAAGTTTCAAAATGAGATATTTTAAAAAACTATGGCATACGAAAGAGTTTGTGCTGTCTGACCCTTGAAAATATGCTACAACTTGATGATGTATTTACGTCGTAGATTTAATATGATCTAGGGTTGGTTAATGACAAATGACATCACAAAATGACTAAAAATATGTTATTTTGAAATTTTATCCCCACAGAATTTTTCGGAGCACACCTTATTTTTTCAGCTGATTTACGTCTTTTTCAACTGACTTCACGCTTTTGTAGCTGATTTATTACTTCTTTGATTAGCTGCATACGCGGGAAATTAACTGCGAAAAAACAGAAATCAGCTGCTAAAAGACGGAAATCAGCTGCAAAAAAGGTCTGCCCAATTTTTCGTAGTGTGTTATTGTTATTGAAATGCGCATCAGCAAGAAAGGAGCAAAAAGTGGAAAAATTAGAAGAAGAACCAAATTTATAAGCATTTAAAGAAAATACTGCTCTTGATGAAGAATATGATGTTGATGTGTTCGATTCTGAGGATGTGTCCTTTTTCGGACCCCAAATCTTTTTTTTTAATTTCAGTCAAAAAAAAATTTCGCTTGAAAATGACAACAAGCACTAGATGATAAAATGTCCATTTTTCTTCAAAAGGGTCTAAATGTCCTTTTTTGCCAAAATCTTCTTTTTTAAAGAAAAATTTCGAGATCGATACCCTGGTTTACCTAAATCAAATTGTTATTTGGAAAATGACACAAAAGGACAAATGACAACACAAAATGACATGCTATTTACCAACCCTAATATGATCTCTAAAGTCGTTTAGTTGTATTTCAAAAGAAAGATGATTGAAGTTATGTCTACACTTTTACTGTAATTTCTTCAATTCGATTTCTAGTACGTCCTTTGGCACTACTACGCTTAAAAGAGCCCAACCACACATTTTTTCAATTTTTCTCTATGAACGTCATTTATAGAAATAACGTATTTAGATTCAGAAGTATTACCATTTGAGGATCCTATGACCTGCCATTGCAACAAAGACAAAAATGTGATCGCGAGATTTATTGGTACACATATTTTGCTGATAATTCCCTAACAACCCTAACTTAAATCAAGCAGAAAATCAAGCAAAAGTGCTCGTCTCATCTTTTACACGTTAGCAGCAAAAATGCCTAGCGAAAAAAATCGTGTCATATTATTTATACTAATATAAATTATGGCTTAAAGAAGTATGCCCGTGCATTACAGGAAAACTCGTCCACATTTTTATCGACGGATACTTTCATTATTGCTATTTATCCTAAACACTTATTTTAATTATTTACCTGTAACACCTAAAACATAAAAGCTTGAGTATAGAACAGTATTTCATGTAGTATTGTATAGTATTTTGTGATCAACAGTCTTGCTCGGAATTATGTTTGAGCTATGTGGGTATGCGCATCTTAACCCCAAGCCACCAAGACCCCGAAGGGGGAGCAGAGGACTTGGGGTTGAGATACGCGCACCCACATGCCTTAGACATGATTCCGAGCAAGATTTTTGATAATAAAATGCATATAAAGGCATATAAATGCATATATAAATCTTTTTGCCACGGCTCAGTTGAAAAACATTGTAAGACAGCCGAAAAATAAAAACATTTACTATTTTAACGTTTTGCCATAAAAGTGGCCTCCAATTTTTCTCTTCCCTTCCAAATACAGCCTTTATTTCCTTTAAAAATTCAAAAGGCGCCAATTTAAATTATGAAATTTTGACTAAAAAACCATGATAACCCCACCTCTGTGATTAGAAAACTTTTTTTTTCACTCAGAATTAAAAAATAGACAACTTTTTCACGAAATCGGGGTCGAGAAACCCAAATATGAGATTATCTTTTCTATCCTATCACTCTGCGTGGGGCGAATTTTATGCTGTAATCGACATAAATTTACAATTTTAAACAGAAAAAAGCCAATTTTGAAAAAATAACGTCAAATTCAAACGTATATCCCATAGAAATGACGTTATATGGAAGGAAACAATTTGAAAAAATTCGCGCAGTTGCGCTCCTAAAACCGTAGTAGTGCCAATTTTTCTAGTCCCATAAAGTGCACTTAACTTAATGATTTATTATTTTATTGTGCTTGTTTGTCGACCACATTAATACTGTCACTGATAAAATGATATTCTAGCAGAATAAAATAGACCATTTTAAGGATATATGTTGTAGTGACTGGAATGTTGGGACCTCCACTCTCTTGGTTGGTTTATATTCACTCACTTTTAGCTAACTTATACTAGCAGTTATGCATGTATATACACTGAACCAGTTAAGCCCGTTGCCTGAGGGCGCTGGTTTCCGCGTCATTCTAAAGAAGGAAAACAATGAAATAGTCTTTTGCAAAACATCAACATTTGGTCACAATTCAACTGGTCCAGAATGTCCAGAAGATTATGAGTAAATGATTCAATGATTGACTCAAAAAATATGTAGAAAATACAAGAATTGCAGATGCATCAGGTCCATAGGCACATTTAGCGACCAGTGGAACGGTGTTTGCTGTCCCACAAGAGGTGAACACACATTTTTGCAGTATTATCTCTAATTATACCACTCTTTCTCTGTGTCATTGTGTTTTGATCTAATTTTTTTCAGAAACATCCTGTTCTGCACAACCAGGACTGGACGAGAATAGTGGCTGGTTGGAAAGGTGGTACTTCAATGGATCAACATGCGAGAAGTTTATGTGGAATCCTGAGACCACTTCAACCTCTAACACTTTTCTAACTCAACATCACTGTAATAGCTATTGTCGTTAACACAATAAAAATTAATGCACAGGGTGTCCAATAAAAAGTGCAACATTTTTTTAACTCGTGGCTTTTCCCTCCCTTCAATTGTTACAGTCAATTTTAACATACAAATGGTCGTGTCAATATGTTTTCTTGTTTATCAACTGCTTTTTAGATAATTTATTTACATCAATGGTTGAAACCTCAAAAATTTTTTATGGAATTTCACCGGTACGCGAAAGCTTTTGACAAAATTCTTCAAAAATGGTGCAGTTTTTATTGGACATCCATATGTATCAGTATTTTTCTCTTTTGTTAAATTTTGATAAACTTGCATCCTTATTAATTTTAAATCATTTTATAATCGCATTTAAAAAAAATCTTAATTAAATATAGTTTGTCAATAGTATACTTTGAAGCTTTTCACCCTCGCTACAGGATGATACTGCCAAAAAAAATTAATAAAGAATTAAAGTTATGGCCAGTTTAAAAACTTCGGTACTTCTATGGTTGGTACCACCTACCCCCCCACCCTATTTGTTTCGAAAAATTACCTAAAGTCACCTACTAAACTAACTTTTCCTAATGAGAAAGATAAAAGAAACATTTTTAAACATTGTTAAAAATTTTGAATTTTATCAAAAATTTGCCTCCAACCCCTCAGAGGCATTTACAACGTCTTCTGCTAAATCTGAGCAACAAATCAATCAAAAATCAATTTTGACGCATAAAAACATATGCATACTGGGATTTCTATATGCGATAGGCCCCAGAAAGTGAAAACCGAACTGAAATCTATCAATTTTTTTTATTTGTCTTAAAATATTTTAAAATTTAGTCAAAAATACCTTAAAATGACCATCCACCCGTAAAGAGTGGGAGGCAATTTTTTTGTCAAAGTTCTCAAGTTTTGATTCAAAAAGTGTTTAGAAATGTTTTTTTTATCTTTTCGAGCAGGAAAAATTAGTTTTGGAGGTGTTTTTAAGTCATTCTTCAAAAAATAAGGAGGAGGGGGGGCGAGGGGGTTGAGATGACCAACTATAGAAGTACCAAAACTTCTAGTAAAGCAACCAAAATTTTTCCAATTTTGGAGGGGTTGAAAAACAATTCTGCAAGGAAATTGTTAGAGAAAATATGTCTATTACACATTCAGATTAGCCACAAACTATTAGAAATAAACTGTGTTTGTGCAATGTAATATAAAAGCAAAAAGATATATCAACAGTTGGTTTATTTGACAATAAAATTAGTTTTTTCAAAAAATTGTAAAATTTTTACATCTTTAAAAAAAACACCACAATCACAGTAACAACAATTGCAGCTACAACACCCACTGTAACTTCGACATCAAATTCAACTTTAGCCTTTTCACTTTTCTTCTCGCGTAGTACTTTTCTGATCCCTTCGACAATATCAAGATCGTCTGTACCCTCTATACTCTGTATACTTGGTGCCTCTAGACTTTTTATGCCAACTTTTGCTGAAAGTTTTTTTGTCATCTTCGCTCAAGCTCGATGTTGATATGACTTTGTTTAAGCAAGACACCAGTCGAGATAATTCTAATTTTTTCAAAAAGAATATAATCTGTGCTCCTGCTCTTGGCTCTTAGTCTCAAAATTTGTGCTCCTGCTCTTGGCTCGGAGCGGAGAATCTCGGAGTCAAGAGCGTAGAATTGCCCATCACTGCTTGCCACCCATATCCATCATGGCCAAGCAAGGTCAGGGCAAGTTTAATCAATGTTAACAGATATTATTATTGGAAAAAGAAGGAATCAGTTGCACCTGTTTTGCTACTCAACAGTCGATTTTTAATATAGTGAGGGGTGGTGCACTTTGGCTTTTACGTTTTTTAAAATAGAAAATCATAAAACTGAAATAGCATCGGTTATGATGTAATTTCACCGTATTATCACACAAAAAATGTTTTCTTTTTTCGCAAAAACCAACCTTTTTCAAAATGCATTATTGTTTTTTAATCCACCATTTGGGTTGTAAAAAGTATTTTTCGTCAGTTTTATTAGATTTTTTTCAACTTTTATGATGTTTTTTTTTCAGAAGGCTGATGAAAAAGCTATTAATTGGCATTACTCTGGCAAGTGAACAGCAAGACAAATACATGCAAATCTATCGTCGAAATATTAGTGCGGGACAAACACCAATCTACAAATACCATCTTCAACTGAAGCATTTCATTGCGAGTCTGTAAGGTGCATCTATATGGCTAAAAAGTAGCATTTAAGACCAGAAGACAAACGACACCCAACTCGTACAATTATCATTATCATTTGATATTAACTCGCATATACCAACTCACACTAGAGTTTAAATTTCGAAAGTCAAGTCTCGATATAAGGCCACCTCGAAACAAATTTGTTTGGTTTTGACTAAAATAAGACAAACCGTCTCTATTCAAGAACAAGTGGCTTTTTTTGCATTGGTCCCGCCTTTTTTCGTGAAATATCATTTTTCATCATGTAATATATTATGTTTATAATTTTACGTTGACTTTTTTCGTTATTGATACGTGCACAACAAATATAAACGAACAAGAAATTCTCTGACTCACTTTGTGAGCCTTTCTCTTTCGATCAAAAAAATAATTATCAAAAAATTGTTTTTCTTGTCTTGACAATTTTGTCGAAAAAATTAATCCGCTATATAAGATGCAACTAGCTGGTTTTGAGTTTCATACAATCGCTTGTGTTTTATATAGGCCCGGTAAATTCCTAATCAATTAATGTATATGCGGAATTCTTTGCACAAAAAATAAGTTTTAGAGCAACAGGGGGCACCAAAGCGAAAAAAGGTCTAGAGCCTCTTCCGATATAAGGGCACTAAGCCTAATCCAAATTTAATCTTTTTAACGATAAATTTCAGAGTTACATATACCAACTATTTTAGAAAATGCCTCAACAATCGCCTAAATTCATTTTCAATTCTACGCTTGCATATTATCAAAACAAAAAAAAACTAAAATTAAAAAAAAATTGGTTATAAAACTTTATTTTAATATCACAAAAACAAAACCGGATGCTGCCATAAATGCAATTATCATATAATTTAGTGCTTCAACTATTTATACAAAAAAACAAGTAAGACTTGCAAACAAAAAGACCTCTTTCAACCAGTGAAAAAGTTGTTTCTTTCTTTTTTTGAAAATCAGCTTAGAAGATATTCAATTTTTACATACAGACACTAGTCAATATCTCGGCTTAAAATCAAAGTTTTGTTGAAAAAATGTTGCGCAAAACAAATACAAATATATAAATAGTATTGTGTTTAAGCAGAAATATAAAAATGCAGTATAAATTTTCAAAAGGCACTTTGAAAATGTCTATAATATCTAAAAGATTAAAAAAAATTGTAAAAAACTTGTTGAAATTCCTAGAAAATATCTGGACAATCCTTCCAATCGCCATTCTGCTTGTGTTTCCAATATTCGGCGTCTTTAATTAGGTGAATTAGCGAGCCAGTCAATTCATCTTGACTTTTTTCAAACCATCTTGCTTTGTATTCCGGGAATGGAATGCCTGCAATAATAAATAATTGGGCTAGCTTGTTTACATAAATTCGTAACGTTAAATAAATAATAAAAAAATAGTCAAAAAATTAATCAACTGTCCACAACCCTACTAACAACTAAAAGCAAAAAATATCATATAAATTTAACTTTATAGCCTACAAATTATGTCTAGCAAAAATAAAAAGATCGAAATTTCCTATAATTAGTTCAATTGGGCTAAATGATCGACAACTTAATTTATTTATTATTACTTATTTGTAAGCCTACGTTGCGAGAAGCAGTTTGACATACTATTCAAAAATTTCTATAATCAGGTGTCTGAGATATGGTCACTCAAAGTTGGGTACTCATTTTTCGGTCAATTTTACAAAACAAAATTTTCTAAAAACATTTTATTCTAAAATGAGCTTACTACTTTAACAAAATATTATTGGTTTTTTGGGCACGCAACCGATTCGCCAACGCCATAACTTGCCAACGCGAAAATTCATTTTTGCGCAGTTCAAGAGTTACTTAAGAGCCTATTTTACAGAATGATTTTTAAAAATCTAAGTGTCGAGATATGGTTTTTTGGAAAAATAAATAAATTTCTTTGAAAATGGCCAATATCCAAGTTTTTTACAATTTCTCCTGTTTTGGCCATTTTTTAAAGAAATCGATTTTTTCCAAAAACTATATCTCAACACTTAGATATTTGAAAATCCTTGTGTAAAATAGGTTAAGTAGCACTTGAACTGCGCTACAACAGTGCTAGTATTTTGTTAAAGTAGTAAGCTCATTTTAGAAAAAAAGTGTTTTCAGAAAAATTTGTTTCGTAAAATTGACCAAAAAATGAGTACCCAACTTTGAGTGACCATATCTCAGAAACCTGATTATAGAAATTTTTGAATAGTATGTCAAACTGCTTCTCGCAACGTAGGCTTACAAATAGAAAAAAGACTGTGAAGAAATGTTGCTTTTATAAAAAGATATAGCAAAAATTTAACCGGGGAACTACTTGACTCACCCTGTACATATCCCATATACAGTTGCGGACAATTGATAGTACACAAACAATTGTTTTTTATATTTGGCGATTTTTCATGGAAAATTTTTATTCTTTTTCAAAAACGAAATATGCAGTCTTGTAGCGCTTTTCCTGCTCTACAAAACTGTATAAATGCTTTTTTCAAGCAGCAGCTATTCAATCGACAAGTTAGTCCGTGTTTTGACGACATCCGTTTTTTAGCCCGACAATTGATAGTACACACAGTCTCTTTTGTTGTGTTGTGCATTCTGATTAGTGTAATTTTGTATGTTTTAGTTATAAATGGCTCCACAACGATGTGATGAAAGGCTCGAGAAGTTAATTGTGCGATTACGTGACAACGACGAAAATGGACATTCGATCAAATTGCCGAGCATGTGGGAATGACGAAGAAAGGTGTCTGGAAGATTTACAACCGTGTCAAGCATCCAGTAGCGTTCAAAACTGGTGGAAAACCAAGATCAACTGACAATAGGTTTATTTGTTGATGATTTTGTGCATTTTAATCTCCTACACATTTAGAACAGACCGTAGAATTGCTCGAAAGTCAAAGGAAAATCCAGTTCTTACTGCTCCAGAAATTCGTGAAGAGCTTGGCTTGGTCGATATCAGCGTGCGAACTGTACAGCGTCGTCTTGTGGAGGTTTGTATTTACATTTCCAGCTATTCTGCTTTATTTGTATAATATTCAGGCAGGGCTTTTCGGACGTCGTCCAGCAGAGAAACCGTGGATCTCAGAAAAGAATAGGAAGTCTCGGTTGGCATTTGCAAAGGAACACCTGGATTGGACAGCGGATGATTGGAAGAAGGTGCTGTGGTCGGATGAAAGCAAGTTTAACATGGTTGCAAGCGATGGGAAAGGATACGTTCGTCGTCCGATAAATAAAAGATTCGATCCGAAGTACACAAAGGGAACAGTCAAATTTGGCGGTGGAAACATCATGGTATGGGGATGCTTTTCTTGGCATGGGCTCGGACCTCTGCATCGAATTAATGGAAGAATGGATCAAATACAGTACAGAGAACTTCTATTGGCTACAATGCTTCCTTACGCGAGGACTTCGATGCAGCAAGATTGGGTATGCTTCTGAAAAATGAGTTTGTTTAACAGTACTTTCAGATTTTCCAACACGACTATGATCCAAAGCACAAGGCAAAGTCGGTGACCAAATGGCTAGCAGACAATGGAATCGTGGTTCTCGAATGGCCTTCTCAATCTCCTGACTTGAATCCGATCGAAAATTTGTGGTGTGAAGCAGAAAGAAGGATCGGTGGTCGCAAATTCAAGAAAGAAGATGGGTTGTTCAATGCCGTGCAAGAGAAGTGGCTCGAAATTCCAAAAGAGCGATTGGAAAAGTTGGTGGAATCAATGCCAAGAAGGTGCAAGGCCGTTATAGACTCTAATGGATATGCTACAAAATATTAAATGTTGATTTTGTTATGTTGTTTTGAATAAATTACCTTGAATTTGTGCCTGTGTACTATCAATTGTCGGGCTAAAAAACGGATGTCGTCAAAACACGGACTAACTTGTCGATTGAATAGCTGCTGCTTGAAAAAAGCATTTATACAGTTTTGTAGAGCAGGAAAAGCGCTACAAGACTGCATATTTCGTTTTTGGAAAAGAATAAAAATTTTCCATGAAAAATCGCCAAATATAAAAAACAATTGTTTGTGTACTATCAATTGTCCGCAACTGTATACGGTAGCTTATCAATCTCAGTGCACTTATTTAGTTTCCCCCTCCATACTCGGATTTTTTGAAAAGTGACCACAAATCACTCCCCGAACTCATTTTTTCAAAAAAAACATATACAAACATTTTCTGATTTTTTTTTCAATAGGCCCATAATAGTGGCCATTTTAAGGGCTTGTTTGGCTGTTTCTACCATGTTTTTCAACATGGGCCGTGGCAAAAAGAGACTCTATATGCATTTTATGATCTTGAGTCTTGCTCGGAATTACGTCTAAGGTAAGTGAGTGCGCGCATCTCTAACCCATCAAGCCCCCTTCGGGGGCGTAGGCGCACTCACATATCTTAGGCTTAGGATGCATAAAAACATATGCATACCAAAATTTCTATTTGCGGTGGCCCCAGAAAGTAAAAACATGTTCAAATTCTATTATTTCCACCTTTATTTGACTTAAACAAGGCTAAAATCTGGTGAAAAATACCCGCTTATAGGTATTACATTTTTTTGGTGTTACATTTTTTTAGTGAAAGAAAAGTCCCGTCTCTAATTAAGAGGTGTCATTTCAAAAATATGAAAATTCCTTGCGCTATTTCATCCCCTATATTTTTAAAGGTATTATAAAATAGCTTGGTTCCCCCTGTTCATTATGGTTATGTTGATGTTGTGATTATAGTGATCGGGGTTATTACGGTTAAAAAGGTCACCTTGATCAGATTTTACGATAAAAAACAGGGGGATCAAGGTATTATTCATAGAATAATACCTAATGAAATAGCGCAAGAAGTAACAAAGAACACCAAAAAAATAGTTCATGATAATTATAAATGAGGACTACCTGCTTGCATGGCCTTGTCTGCCTCAGCCTCCAGTTTCCTTCTAGCTAACCTTTGCTTGTCCTCAATTTCATTTTTAACCCTGTTAGCCTGATCCCAATTGCCTTTTTCCATGAGTCGCTGGTCTGGTCTTCTCCTGCAAAACTACTGGTTTATTAAATTTGATCGAGAGAGTGTTCACAAACCTGGAGTCAGTTGGTGCCACCGACTCGTCCTCCTCATTCAACTCTATGGCCAATTTGGTAAAAAAGTACATTTTGTCACTGTTCTTGCTGTAAATAATTATTTAAACTGTAGAAAATACATGCTAATTATAATTTCCGTAAAAAATTTCACTCCCATATTTATTTTAAAAAATTTGAAAGATTACTATGGAGGATTGATTGTCCAAACTCGTCTTGGTGTGAGTGTTTCCAACACATTTTTGGCTCCCCTCTCATGTTTGCTTACTTGCAGAATATCCACGTGTCTGCAAAAACCAAAAAATGGCTGTTTCGTACATATACAGACAATGACACGGAAGACTCGCGCATTTTCAGTTTTTTATTAATTAAGACTTACAAAAGAGTTTTGAAAATGCAAGAGCTTTTATTCCTTTAAAAGACGAAGATTATAAAAATCTACCTATCCCAAAATCCTTGGATGATGTATTTGACGACGCCTTGTTTATCTTTCACCACTCCGTTCACCTGCAATATCATTTATTTTTAATTTAAAAGTTTGTGGGGTTTATGGGAAACCAGTAGTTGCAAAATTCATTTAAATCCCAGCGTTTTTTTAGTTAGACCTACTTAAGACAACTAATAAAATACAATGAAATGAAGGTAAAAAAATATTAGGGTAAAGGGTAATAATTTTACCAGTGATTTGCATATATGACTGTTCTCTACTCAACATTTCAGTTGATAAAATTGTCCAGCCTGCATGCCATAATTTCGAGGCATCTGATTTTTTAGATAATTACGAAAACAGCTGAAAATGACCAAGATGATTTTTTACTCCTCTTATTTTAACAAGTTTAAGACAGTTTGCCGTCTTTGAGGTTGGCTGTTTTTACTTTTTATTTATTGACTGATGTTTTGGCTGATAAATTTTAAAAATTTGGGAATAATTTCTTTCTAATGCAAAATTTAAGTCACCCACTTTTCTAGGTTTCTCCGATGAAAAGTAGGAGTAGGCACTGAACTTGAGAATACACTTGTCTCCAGTCTTGTGGTTCTCAATGACCATTTCTCCGTGGTTGTCGATCCACAGTTTTCCTGTAAACAGATGAACATTGCAGAAAAAATAAAATGTTTAAAGGACCATAGCCGTTGCGGACAACGAGAATTTCACAAGTTTGAATGCGCGCGGGACACTTTTTTATTCCGAAATTTCTCTAGAAATTTTTCATTATTAATGTAATAACATAGTTATACTTATTTCAGACAAAAAGTTTTCCTGGCTCAGTGGTATAGAGCGATAGCCAGTGCATTTTCTATCAATCAATTGTCAACATAGTAAAAAAACATTTCAAATATTTTTGGAATAAAACAGGTGTTCCGTGCGCATTTAAACGTGTGAAATTCTCATTGTCGGCGATGGCAATGGTCCTTTAAGCAAAGCATGTTAACAACCACTTACCAACAATAATATTGTGTACAGTTGTAGTTATTTTCCTGTAAGTGTAATGTGCTCCAGTGTTTTTGAAAGTTACATGGGTAAAGCCCTGCATAAATGTTAGATTAAAAATAATATACCGTATTTCCTCTAATTAACGCCCTCCCCAAAATCCGGAATTTCCATTATTTATTTTTTGGTTTTGACCCACTTTTTCAAATAGATTTTTGGTCATGTAACATACCAAAACATAGGTCACATTCTTAGCTACATTTTGGTATATAACAGGCCTGTAGTACATACTGTAAATACTCAAAACTTGGTAGAAAACGCGAAAAGTAAATAAAGCAAATTCCGGATTTTGGGGAGAGCGTTAATTAGAGGAAACACGGTATCAAGAAAAACTTAAAAATTTTGGTATGATAACTGTGAATTTAAGTAAAATGAGCTTATTCGTAACAGGAAAGCCTGTCATTTGAGCATGAGCCCAATAAATGAAAAGGCGTTGACAAAAGCTGGGAAAACTAAATAAGACGTGTGTGTGGTCAAATTCACTGTCAATTTTTTTTAGATTTCAAGTAATACTAAAGAATAATGCACTTCCTTCAATAAGTCACTATGGTGGCCTATTTCTTTATCTTACGAAAATAGGATAAATTAAAAAACATTTTTTATAATAAAGCTTTTTCAATATTTTTACAAAAAGTGTGATTTTATCCCGTTGCTTTTTGAGCGCCGAAAATAAATATTTTGATGTAAAATTTAGAAAATTCTGAAGAATAAAAACTAAAAAAGTATATTTGGACTGTGAATGTGACCGGTCGAATTTTGTTTTATCAGTCAAAATAACAGTGCTCGCTTCGTTACAAATGACAAAAAATTCGTTAAGTACAAAGATTATGACATTGAAGAAAATTCATAGCAAAATGAACTTTGAAAAATTTGCTATTTTAAGCTTAGATGTGCTGTACCTGCGGAGTCACTGACAGATATTTTCCCCGGAATCGAGAAGTCATAGTTATTTCCTGGAACATGGTCCATTGCTTGCCTTCTGCATGGTGAGCTAGAATAAAAAAATTTTTAGACACTAAAATTATTTCAATAATATTTACCAGTGGCTGGAGGATGGTGAGAGACCTGAAAATAGTCACAAAATTAGCAGATAAATAACCGAACAAGACCACTCCCCTCAATCACCACTCCACAACCCCCCCTCCCCCCTAAAGTTACAAATGTGGCTTTTATTACCTGCTCTGTCAACGACCTCCAGCCTAAATCCTCGATCCTATCGCACTCGTAGGTTTCACCAAGAACTGAAAACTTTTTCGTTAGGGACTGTGTTGTCAGACATTTTATTTGATCATCTTTGGAGTTGAAGGGACCATATTTGTTGATAACCATGAGAATTTGGCAAATTCAAATGCGCGCGGTACACTTTTTTTACTGTTGGTTATCAAGATTAAAAACAAATTGTATACAAGTGGCCTTTGTGGCTTAGTGGTTAGCTGCGTTGCGCGGAGAACGTTGGTCTCAGGTTCGATTCCCGTGTCTACTCTGATGCTTTTGTGTAAAAAATATATAAGATACAGTCAACCCTCGATACAACGATACTCCTGCACAGATTTGGTCGGTTCTGATAAAGAATGGTAAAGACTGGACCCTCGATGCAACTATACCTCGATATAACGATACTTTTTGCCGGTCCCGACTAATAAAAGCAATCTCGATATAACGATACCTTCGATTTAAGATCATTTTTAAGAAAAAAAAATGCATGAATTTTTAAATTTCAAACGCTTTTTTTCTTGCAGAGTACATTTTTCTTTTTCTGCACTGCTTAATTGGATGACTACTTCTATCAAAAGCGCAAAAAGAAAGAACAACAGCCGAAAATTACCGATTTCTTCTCTTCTAACCGTTAATAAAAGTGCTTTTGTTGAACATTGTTGTGCTGATACAGCCAAGCCTCGATGTAACGATACCTTGTCAGATTTTCGGTCTTAACAGCCTCGATATAACGATACCTCGATACAACGATACCCTCGATATAACGATACCCAGGGCCGGTCCCTTGGGGTATCGTTGTATCGAGGGTTGACTGTATAGTGATGAAATACAATTATTGCTAGTCGTTATAAAAGAGAGGACTGTAATTACAAACCTGGGTTAAATGGCTTAGTGGTCCTGTTTTGAGTAGTGGAATAGCAACTAACGGCGTAGGCAGCAACATAGCAGATTTGTTCGCAGGAGTCTGTCTTTTCTGCAGCTCGGTCTGAAAAAAGTACACATATATGCACAATACTTGTTTTTCTCGTTTTAGTGATATGAAAAAGCGGGGCAAAGCTTTTTCGTGCTGCAAAAAGATTTTTTTTCGCTCCTAAAAAACCTTTTTTGCTGCTAATTTTGTCTACTGCAGAAAGACTTTTTTTCTGCAAAAAACTTCTTTTTGGAACAAAAACACTTTTCTTGCTGCAAATTTTTTTAATCCGCATGCATTCTTCATAATATTTTTTATCAGGAATATCAATTATTATACATATTATATTATAAAGACTGCATGCGAATAGAATAAATTTGCAGCAAATAAAAGTCTTTTAGAAGAAAAAAGTCCTTTTGCAGCAAAAAAGTCTTTTTGCAGCACGAAAAAGCTTTACGCGAAAGAGAGCATATGAAATGCACCCCCCTTGAAATGCACACCCTTATGTGCACCCCCTCCCTATATGAAATGAGGAGTCCATCCCTCCCCCTAAAAATTGTTTAAAAAGGCGAATTTTTGAGTCCGTCCTAACGGGCGCTGGCCTACCCTTGCCTAAGCCTAAATGCGTAATAAGTTGGTTTTTTCGTTTTTTTGAGAGGCTTAAAAATTTTCAGAGGGGTGCACTTCAATTTATACGGCTCGAAAAAGTGTTAGGGTTGACTTAATTTGCCGGAGAATATCTAATGGCAATTTATGCAATTCACTTCCTGTATAATTTAGCATTTTTTCCTAGCACAAAGACATCTGATAAAGACTCTGAGCTTGAATTTGTAATGCAAGATTCCGAGAAAAGTCGTTTTGTCAGCACTGAGATTCGAACTCGCCACATTCGTTCTACAAACCAGACGATTAACCACTTAGCTAAGCGAGCTATAAGACGACAGGAAACTATATAATCTATATACCAAAATAGGAATTTCATAAATTAATTTGTAATAAATGTATATACCCAAAAGGTATGCATATTCTAGATCCTCAGTTATTCTTTGACACACAGACAGAGGCTCATTAAAATTCACCTTAAATCAAAAATTAACAATACTAAAACTGCATAAATATTTACAGGTAGCGTATACATAAGTTTTTAATTACAAATTAAAAAGAAGTCTTGTTTACCAATCTGATTCAATTTTTTTTGGAACTTTTAATTTTTTTCGAATATTCAACATATAAAAAATTTAAACATTTCTGTGCTCAGTTATAAAATAATAAGCTGGTACAAAATCGTTTTTTAATCTACACATGCAACTTGTGCAATACCCGAAATATAAAAAAACTTGCAGGCATAGGAATTTTAGTCAGCTCTTTTCCTATGCAATTGCGCATGATAGACCTAAATAGATTTTTTTCGTATTTTTTAAAATTTATCGAAATATTCAGAAAGTAACCATAAGCTTATAGATCCATGAGGTCTCTCTGGAATACAATCTCTTCTTTTCTTGTAGGGTGAGACTGCAGTGACCATTTTGCTATTTTCTTCTGCTTGATTTTCATCTTGAATCTGGTTGAATTCAGCCATAGTGGTCCTACCCTAAAATAACCACACATGGATTTGTATTTAAAGGAGCATGCCCGTGCGTTACACGGTGAAATTTGAATTTCCAAAAGGCGGGGACCACTTTAATGCGTGAGACCAAGATAATTCAAATTCAAATTTTCATTTCATCGTATTTGCTGTCGTATATCAGACGTGTGCTAGGTGATTTCCTTGCAAATTTTGATAAATTGTTGTGTACACCCGAGGGATAAATGAGATTTTCAGCGTGTCAAGTATGTGTGTTCCCTCTCTGTCCTAACTTTTTTACTATTAGAATATCCGTTCGTATTGCTTTGCAGCTCAAATCATGGTATGTCCGGTGTGCCGTAAAAAAACAGGCAGTGGCAGCGGAGTCCGCATTTCAATAAGTGATTTCCGGTTGCAGCCGCATCGAAAAGCCGGAGATTTGCTCATTAGTCGTCCTTATGTCTATTTTCTTCAATTCTGGAAAATTGATCATATTACGGGAGCCCGAAATAGAATCTAATCTTTAAGAATAGGAGCTAAAATACTGCCTTACGGGTCTCCATTGGTCATTGTAAGTGAAGACAGCGAACCCATTGTTGAATTGCCAGATAGTAATAATGAAAGCAATCTAGAAATTTCGGAACAACCATGTCCAGTGAAGAGGATTTTACGCCATATTTTTTATGATCTTAGTGTTGACTGAGTAATTTTTATCGTATTTTAGGTGCTAGCAATGAGTGGGCAGTATAAGGCAGTGTGAGCCGAAATAAAAACTTTAATTTTAAAAAGTATGAAAATTTTCAAAAAAAAATCATAGCCAACTGTCCATAGCTAACTGTCCTCATAGCTAAGTGTCCTGGTCCCGCTCCAAAGCACGAATTTTTTTTCGGTTTGCCTTGGCCCCCTTGGCTTAACGACACCTTAAACGTTCGTTTCCGCCAAGGACCTAAGCCTAAGTACAGTCGGCTCTCTCCATAGTGATCACCCAAACGTCGTTTTAACAGTTTTACCAAAACTCAACAAATAACCCTACAAAATGACATTACGGCCATCAAAATGTGACTGTTGCAGACACAGAGCGAATAGCAATACAAAAAATAACTAAAAGACAACATTACAGAATCAATTTTTCATTGGTATCAACGGAAAATATCAGTAATGCACAAAAAATGGGTGTTTCTTTATTTTATGTCAGCATTCTTCGAAATCATCATCCAGCAAGATTGTACTTGGCGACCACAGCATCCAACTTGGTGACAGCTGGCTGTCTGTTGATTTGGATCCACAACACGAGCATACAACTTCAGTGCACCACGAGTTTGCAGATAGGCCAAATAGAGCATACACCTGGATAGCCGAAACCGAGGTAGAAAGCGTCTTGATTGGAGCAGCCGAAATAAAAGGAATAATTACGGAGACAAGAGCATGAGCCATTTTCGTCCGGTCTTGGCTTTTCATTAACCTAAAAGCATAAGATGAATAGAGGCGCAAGAATATGTACTAAAATCTTACATCAAACAGAGATTTTTCGAAGAGACCTTGCATCGACTGAGGTCCCTGACTAGACGTCTTTTTTTGCAGATGCTGTGTTATTCGTAGAAATGTGGCTTGATGTGTTAAAATGTTTAACATTTCTATTATGGTAGAGCTCCACCACTTTTGCACAGGCCATTAGTGTTCCAGTAAGTCCAGTCGCTACTCTTTTTTCCTTGTCTTCTTGATCATTGCGTTTTCGAGATTTCTTGCGAAGATTGACGAAAACTTTTTCCATCTGCAAACGTAGTAAATTGTAAAAATTGTAAACGTAATAGTAAAAAAGTTAGGACAGAGAGGGAACACACAGACTTGACACGCTGAAAATCTCATTTATCCCTCGGGTGTACACAACAATTTATCAAAATTTGCAAGGAAATCACCTAGCACACGTCTGATATACGACAGCAAATACGATGAAATGAAAATTTGAATTTGAATTATCTTGGTCTCACGCATTAAAGTGGTCCCCGCCTTTTGGAAATTCAAATTTCACCGTGTAACGCACGGGCATGCTCCTTTAAGGCGGGTGATATTTAGTTCACAGGTTAAACTTCACCTAGAAATTGATTACTTTTATAGTCCGTCTTTGAATATTTTTTAAATAAATAAAGAAACTCATTTTCATCAATTTAAAAAAAAACATGTAGTCAAAATTTGACACAAGACTGTTGAGTATCAAAATGGTCTAACAATGGCTTTAACAGCCAAAAAGTCAACTAGTAGAACTTACAATTCAAGCCTTAATTATTTGTTGACTTTGCCCCCAAAAAACACACGCTGATGTGAATGCAGTCAAACCAAGAAATAGAAGATGAACAAAGAATACCAACAAAGCAGAACAAAACCTGTTTGCCCCAAAATTAAATAAAACATAAAAAGAAATTTTATCGTTGAATTTTCTTATGTAAAAGCTTGTTTTTGCCATTTTTACTGCTTAGGGTCAATAAAAACGCTTTTTTAAATTTTAACAAAATATAAACATACCCCATCAATTACGATTTCAGCTGAAAATATAAATTTTTTAGACTTTTGCAAAGCAGTAAGCTGCCGTTTTCTTATTGAAAATTATGTTTTCGCCATTGCATTTTTAACCTACACATCACCCATTGTTTGTAGCCATTTAGATGAATGAGGTATAACTGGTCTGGGGATTGTCTTTAAAAAGCGAGTCAAAAAGCCAATGAAGCCACACCAACAATTTTATAAATCAAAGGGGCGGCATTAGAGAAAAGCATGCTAACTGGATAATTAGCTATTTGCAAGCTGATTTTGCGGTTTTGAAGTAACAACAAAATTCATGAGACAACCTATTGTTAGTATTTACCATTGAATATTTCAGTGTCCTGATCATCACAAACAGACTCTTGTCGACTATGACTAGAAGCAGATTTTCGTTCTTGTTGTTCTGTTAATTTAAACTCATCCAAATCATCTGTAGCATCATGGAAAATGTCGTCGTCGTTTTCAATATAGGCTGAAAACAGGAGGTTTTGAATCAATTTTTTTAGCTATACTTTTTATTATTATCTATTTTTTTATGAGACACATACAACTCTCGATATACCATATATCTTCTAATAAAAGCCCATGTTGTTCTTTAATTTCGAACTCGCAACATTTGTTCTACAAACTAGACGTTTAACCACTTAGCTAGTGTTTTTAGCCATGAAAACCGTTCTTTGGCTCACGACCACTTAAAAAATAGCCCTGCTCCTTAGCTACATTTTGAGTGGCTGTATGCCTTGAAATGATGGATTTTTCATAGCTTAAAACATAATGCCACATGTGACTTTGGGGGGTCGCGCCTTCTAATATGCCGTATTTTCTGTATTAAACGCCTCGGGGCGTTTATTTTTCAACCCCAAAAAAGTCGGAAAAAATTTGGGTCGATTCGAAATTTTTGGGTGCTCAACTAAAATCTGAAAAGTGGAATCAGGTAAACTCATGCTAACTAAGAAAACGCAAAAAACAGATTCGCAAAATTATTTTTTTGGGCTGAGATATAGGTCTTTGAGGGGGTGGGGGCGTTTATCAAAGAGGGGGCGTTTAATACAGAAAATACGGTAAGCCCATGGGCTTTTTTTAGAAGATATACGATAGTGCGCTTTTTTCTGGTCCCCAGCGACCCTAATATGTCGAGATTTACCGTATTTTTTATTTATGAAAATCAGGTAGCTTAAAGTGTAGTGACAAACTATAATTTAATCTTATTCCTAGTTAGCCAGCTCAAATTGGCACAGTGAAAGAAAAACTGACGAGGTTGCTCTACTTTGGGACCTCCAGACTTATTAGCATTGCTAAAAGCGACTTTCTCCAGACGACTGTGTTGATGAGCCAGTGTTTCTAGTTGTTCTCTCAGTTGAATCTTTTGCTCATGCTCTTTGGACGCATATTTGGTCAGATTACGGCAATCTTAAAGTAATCGAAACAGTTTAAGACTTAAATTAGATTTTACCAGTGGTGGCCAGACCAGTAAGCTCATCGGAGGTCTAAAATACGACCTTCGTGAAATAAAATATTTTTTAATGTAAAAATTAGTTGGCTAACTTTTACTAATTTGTTGATACAGTGACGAAGTTGGTTGCAAATCTCGTTGTACTCTTGACTTGAAATTTTTAAAAATTAAAAAAATTACTTTTTGAACAAAATTTTCAACTTTGTTCAATATTTTTTAAATTTTTTAAATTTCAGAAAAACTCAAAAAAATTTTTTTCCCGTATACGATTGTATTGATCAGCTTTTTTTCTCATAGCTTTAAACTCACCGGTTTAAAGTAATGTTTTTGAATAAACACTTAAATGGAGCCACATCCATTTTTGCAATGGCAAAACGTTTGCTATGTTCCGGCCACTTTTTTGGAAAAACTTTGCACCTTTGTCAGGCAATTGTTTGTGGGGAGTTCAAAGAAATTTTTTTAGTCCACCTTTTCTTCCCAATTTTTTCAGGGCAAAAAAATTTTCTTTTTTGTACTTTTTGGAGCTGATTCTGTATTTTCTCAAAGTTGGGCTGACCAAAACATTTTAGCTATCTAACAAAAAAGGGTTATTTCGAAATGATAAGAAAAATTAAGACTTCTGCCGAGGACAAGTGACCAAATTGTTACAAAATTTAAAAATTTTGAATTCGCGATAAAATTCGAATTTTTTTGTCCCGATAGGAATTAAAGGTGAGCAGTGTTTCTAGGGCAATTTTTTGAAAACATTTGTAACAAACTTTTTTGAAATTTTTGACAAATTCGACAAAATGATAAGAATAGTAAGAAGATCAAAATAATAAGAAGCTGAACGAAGTGCTTTGGTGCGCAGAAAAAACTACCATCAAGAGCCCAAGATTGTTTTCACGCAGCAGTCGGAGACCTGACGGAGAAAGAAAGATAAAAATTGGAGGCATTTGGACTTTGTCTGCAGACATGAGGATTGAGAAGAAGCAGATTTTCCAGAGAGCCGAAGCTTGTTTTTGCAGTTCCGTTACACGCACGATTTATGCATCTCCACTTCCGAACCGTTCCCGAATTTATGACGCGGCCCTTTCTGTATTCGTAGCTGTTGACCATTGCTCTCCTTTGTTTGATAGCGATAAAACACCTAAAAAGAGTAAAAATTAGAGGGTATAGTGAAAATCTGAAGCTTGATATCATCATCATACCTGGTTGAAGTGTTCGCTGAGTTTGAGCAAGTACATCAGCCAGCCAGACATTATCCACATTAATTAATAATACAAGCTGAAAAAAATACAGACGAGTGGTGAAAAAAGAATGAAGAATGTTCCGGTAATCCCAAAAATCAAAACCACAAATTCAAAAATTAGAGAAACAATGAGACGGGCGCAAATGAGTACGAACCGTCTAGCCAAGCTATAGAACCCCCCTCCCTCCCCTTAAGAATTTTTCAAGCCATTTTTAGTTTTTTTAGCCTTTTTCGCCTTTTTAGTCCCCCCTCGTCAGGATTTTTAGCGTATTTAATACAATTTAATACGATTAAAATGAAGTTAGTTTTCTGTTTTTTTTTTGCAAAAAGTGAAAAATGACTCATTGCCAAAATGCAGAGAATTCTATTAGGGCTAAATTACATTCTATGTCCCCCCGTCAATTTTACCATATACTGGGTTGGGTAGAATAAAATAGACTGGGTTGGCTAGTAAAAGTGGTGAAAATGACATACCCTTCTTCAGATCTGTCGTTTAGAAATCTTTTAAGATCAGCTGCGTGACTGTCTTAATTTTTAAGCAGGTTATAAATATGAAGCTCTTATTAAAATTGGAAAATTTCTACTAAGTTCTTCGCCAACAGCTCTAATCTCAGCCATTTTCTCATTTAGTGTAGAGCTTATTTGCTCCGGTGAACGAACAGACTTTTTATTTTTGTTGCGCACATTCTGGTTCTCGTCGTCTGAGTCAGCCTGCTGTTCTTTTAGAGCTCTGTGTCGAGAATATCTACAACTTATTTTTTATTATTTTTTCACGCATTTTTAAGTTAATAAAAAGTCTCACTCCAAAGCATGCAGCCACTGACTTCTGTCCACATCATTTTGAGCTTTTAAGTGAAAAGACTGCGAAGAAGCGGAGATAATCTTAAAAAAATAGTCTAATTATACATAAAAAATTTTAAAATACCTGACAACGCTATTTTGTAGAGCATAGTCAATGTACAGGTTATACCAAGAAATTTTTAAAATGGCCGTAACTTTCTGTAAAGAGCGATTTTCGAAATTCTGTTCTTGCCAATCGATTTTTCTCGCCGACATTATTTTTTTGGTATATAACGTCAAAAACACAATTTTTGCTTGGTCCCCTTATTGGTTTGAGCATTGCCCATCCAGAGACCATCCACAGACCAGCACCCAAACAACAGGGGACCTAGCGAAAATCGTATTTTTGGCATTACACACTAAAAAAGCATTGTCGATTTGCGAAAACAGATTTTCGATAATCGCTCTTTACAAAAAGTTACGGACATTTTACATTCTTGATGCACCCTGTACTATATAAAATTTTAATAGTTTTGACGAACAGTCAGGAAAAATAGAATCTAGACACTCAAGAAACATGACGAAATAAGTCAAAATTGGTGACCCCGTGAATTTTAGAAAAGATAGCTTCTACAGTCCAACCCAGATATAGCGACACCCCTAAAAGCTCAATCCCTTGGTGGGTCAGACACTTCCTTTGGGTCAGACACTGCTCAACGTATGAGTTAAAAAATGTCACACCTAGCCTTTACTCCAGCTTTTGAGAGTGTCACTATACCAAGGTTAGACTTTAAAGAAAAATATGTTCAAAAATTAAAAGGGGGACCAAGGCAGCGTATCTAGATTCTTCTTTTTCTGTCTCTTCGCCAAAAATATCAAAATTTCGTGTAATAAAAGGACCATCCCTTACAATATAGCATACTGTATCCACTAATTATCAGCCAATTTTTTAAAATTTTCAGCTTCCTCAAAAGTTTGACAAAATAAGCAAAAACTTTGATGTTGACCGTCAAAATTGCTAACAGGGTGGCAAATAATTAGAGTGTGGCTGATTTGAGCACAAGAAATTACCAAAGTATTGGCGGTCGGATCGGAATGTATTCTAGCTTCTTGCAAATTAATGCTCCCTCTACATGACACACCCACTTCTGACTCATTTCTAAACCAACAAAAAATATAGTTTACTCAACACACTCAAAAAAGTGAAAAAATGCACCTATAGTAGCTGAGATTTCCGTTGCCATCTAAGACAAACCATCTTTGGCGATAGCCCTAGAAAACCAGAAAAGTATTGGAAAATTATGACCAAAAATAAACAACCTTCATATAATTAGTCCATTTCTGGAGCCATCCACATTTTTCAATGGTCTCAGGCACATTTTGGACTGATGTCAAAGAGGGTGAGCTCTCTTTTTTATTGTTGTAATACCCTACTTTTTTAGGCATTACAAAAAACTATGTAACTAACGAATAAACGAATAACGAATAAATATTTTTTACAAAAGAATGCAAATAACTGCCCAATATTTTTAGTGCAGAGATAAATGCTGCGCCCCAAAGCATTTATATGTTTACTTGAATGGTCTTCGCTACAAAACAATAGCCATTTTGAAAGAAGTTATATAGGGTGAGTCTCGAATTTTTCCGAATTTGTTTTCGATTGTTTAACCAGTTTTTTTTGAGACATGCTTGATACCATTCGAAAGCTGAAGTTAAAAGCATTTTCTGTTTAAACAGATTTTTGATATGACTTGAAAAAAGAGTATAAAAAAACCACACTGAATTCAGGGGTTCGTTTTGAAGCTTTTTTGATTTTTTTCTTTTTATTTTGAAATCCCAATTTGAAGCTTATAGGGATGATATTTGCTAGACTACTACTTACGCTGGACTGAAGTTTGGCTGACGGGCATCAAGGGCATTTGCAGCACGTCTAGTGGACATGTGAAGTGGATTTTCATCGAATTGCTTCAAAATGGCTTCATTCATTTCCGGTGTTCGTATAGAGTTGAAACATAACAGAAACATTGTCTTTGTAAGGAAGAGATCGAAAAACGGGAAAAAAGTTTACTTTTCTCTGGAGTATGGCTGGCGAGTAAGAGATCCAGTTTCTCGAAATTCGGCATACCACTTTCTGATTAAAGATTCGTCTTGGGCACACATGCTTTGTGGAACTGTCGGATAGCAGCTGTTGCTGAGTTTTTTTTTTCAAATTTGCGATTATTTTGACGTTCTGTTTTTTGTTTTTCTGGCGATTTTTTTTAATTATAAACAAAATTATGAATTTAAATTATTTTGAAAAAATACCCTAAAATTAAGATGTAATATAGACATATCAACCTTGCTAATTGTTTTTTTTTCTTTTTCACCACAATGTTTGAAGCATTTTTTGAATAAATTTAGAAATACCGATATAGAAATTCTGCACAAGTTTTGTCAACAAGGCAGTGTTGTCAACAGAATATTTCTTTGAAACGACATTTAAAAAATATGAAATTTAAATATCCCAAATCGTGTCGAGACTGATGGACAGCCACATCCACACCCTTGATATAACGAACATTTTGTGCGACCCCCAAGGGGCTTTTTATATCAATGTCGGTCTGTATGTAATGTAGTTTTAATTCACTTTGATGCTGTTTGCAATTTTAATTTTATACTGTTTCCTTCAGACTACTTGTTCTATCTGTCATGTAAAAACCAATGAAACTTTAAGCTTTTTTAGCATTGCTTATAAATATTTTTTTATATTAAAAATACACTTGAGTATAATTATTATACTATAATATTTAAATATTATATAAACATGTATAATGTATTTATATTATAATATATTTAAGCATCGTCATACGAATCGTCTATTGTTCATGTGTTAGTGCACTAAACCAATAGATATTTCAAAGACAAAATTATTTTTACAATTTTTTTCTAATACCCGCGATGCTTTGCCCACAATGGACGCGGTTGTGGCAGCAATAGCGGCAACGTGTGGAAAAACGCGTCATTGTGGGTGCACTAGGAAGCAAACGCCTTCGTTTACCGCGTCGAAAAAATGCGTCCATTGTGGGTGACACCTGTGACACAAGTGCACATTTCAAATCATTTTCTCCTGCCAATCCACAAAACCGGTCCACTCTTCAAATAATTTACTCGTCTTTCGCGTGTGAGGATTGCTTCTTTTCCTGCTTTTGGTGCTTGTCCTTGAAATGTAATGCTCGGCAATTGATTGTTCAGCAGCGAATACCAAATCCCGTTGTTTTCATCCCCATCCTGTGCCAAATGCCTCGGGTCACAATTCACGTGCTCATAAAAGATAAAGTTGCGTAGGAAACTGCAACTCGATCGACGACACCGGGACAATCTATAAACATCTATGAGAATAAAAATATAATATGATATTTGTGACTTCAGTTTGCACCTGTAGTTGAATATTCAGCTTTCAAACGATAGCCCATAGGTAGCGACAGCCCGTAGACAGCCCACACGCCAGCAAAAGGTTTCATCTTATTTGTGAGCAATGCGAAGGTACCATATCCAAGAAAGAAGAACGGAATTCAGTATCAGCAGCTGGCAGTATCTATATCTGGCATTCAAACATATTTTGGTTAAAGGGCTTGGTAAATGGCTTTGCAGGTCTCTTTAATACTTAAAAGCGGGTTTGTGCTAATGGGAGCGTTCTGTTCAGAATTTTGTGCTGAACAAGATAGGCGCAAGAAAGTCTGTAAAAATGTCCTTTTTTGGGAATTTTTAGAGATTTTTTCATGGACAAACTCAATTTTGAGTTGTTTTAGTTATTTGATTGTAAAATTTTTTTGAAAAACAATTTGTGTAGCTAAAGTGCTTATCTGGTGCAGAATCCAACAAGCTTTTAAGTGAATACAAGTTTAGTCGGGTAGTGAGCCGTAAAGCATGCACATTAATAGCATTTTTTATGATTCTATAAATACAAAATTTAGTTCCTTCTTATTCCTTCTTACACCAATAAAAATTGATATCACCGTTTATATTTATGTACATTTACTGTACCTAAGCCTAAGCCTAAGCGCAGATTCTGCGAATCATTTTGATACCAAGCAAGACAGCAAATCATGGTAGAAAGCAGTGCCATGATCAGTGTTTCCGAAAATAACACCTACACCTACACATACTCAACAGTATGCCTACACTTGAAACATACCCTACACCTACTGTTTGGAAGTATAGTACATTGTTTGGAAGTATAGTACATTGTTTGGAAGTATAGTACATTGTTTGGAAGTATAGTACATTGTTTGGAACCCTATGAACCACATTCTGTCCAGGTCTTCACCAAAGAGGCCTTGCACACTCCGCAAATTCACTTCAATCATGATCGAAGGCCAACTGATCATGATTCACCAGCTAAAGGGAACCGAATCAATAGTAGTGCTGATGACCGGATCGGATTCCGGCCGGATTCCGGTTTTGGGAATCGGTTTTTTTTTTCGAAAATCAGGTCCGGAATCCGGAATTATGAAGGCAAAATCCGACCGGATTCCGGTCTTGACCCAAGATCCAAGGACAGGCTTCAGATAGACAGTGACTTGTTCCGGCGTCTGGTGAAGAATTGGATCTCTGCTCTATACAATGACATTCTGACAGTGGAAGTGAGAAAAGAAGTTGCTCCAAAAGTTGAGGAACCAACGACTAAGAAACCAAGAAGCATGTTCGCCCGCCAACCAAATGTCAATCGACCAGAAGTCTTGCCAGCGCCAAATACATGGATGCAGAACTTTGATTCGGTAAGATCTGTTTATTGATTGGTAATTCAATTGTTTATTCACTGTTTCAGGAACTAGTATTATACAATACTGAAAGAACTGAACCGTTGGACTCCAACCCGACTGATTTACTGGCAAAAGAACGTCATCTGCTTTCCAATATTGTCAAAAGCCGCTTCTCGTTTACTCGCAGCCCCGTCAACATCCGTCGCGAGTGAGCAGCTGTTCAGCCGGGCCAGAGATGTTTTCCACTACAAAAGAAACTCAAGTGATCCATTCAACGCAGAACAACTTATCTTTTTGAACAAATCACTGGAAATTGTAAACTTTACTTATTGATATTTTGTTGTTTGTTGATTGATTTGGAAAAAAATATATGAATAAAGTTGTATTTTTGCAAATTCGGTGATATTATTGAAAATCCGGAATCCGGCCGGATTCCGGATTTTCCTCAAAATCCGGTCCGGAATCCGGTCAAGTAGGAACAATCCGGTCCGGAATTAATCCGGTACCCCCAGGCATCAGCACTAATCAATAGTTCCTGAAGAAGACATCCAACCAATTTGGATGGGAGCTTCGCCAACTAACCCATTTGCGGAGATGAAGATGTGGACGTTCCACAATCTTGCCCTAACCAACGCTTCAGATGTGCTGCCTTCGCTTCAATTGGAAGAAGCCTTCAATGACTTCGATGTGCAGAATCGTATCAAGCAAGCGCGAGCACCAAAAACTGCCGAACCAGGTCCTTACAATAGCCGAGTTTATGGAACGCACCCAGACATTCAAGCCATCATCTGGAGCTGGATTCCCAGTCCAACAACAATATGGATCTGGATATGCTGCAGCTACATCACGTGGAGAGCCATCGTCGACACCATCTGGCCATGGATGTTGCGAAGAGGGTTGCAAAAACTAGGCTTGAAGGGTGTGCGGGCAAGTCAAGAGGCAGTGGACATTCCAGACAAGGAGCTACAAGTCAGCTTCAGCAAAAAAGGAACGCCGAGCCAGAATCAATAAAACGCAAGTCAAAAGGAAGGCCATTGGTAGAAGCGAGTGAGGACCCTCCACCAGACCAAACTTCAGAAGAGGACCATTCGGGGCCATGGCCGCCCAAGGCGAGACGCTCGGCCGCCGGGAGTATCGTGCTTCGCACGAAAATAAACTAAAATGTTTTGTTGGCACATTGTTTGTACATGTTTTGGGGGCATTCATTTATTTGAATGCCTCATTTGAATATTTGCTTTTATTTCTTTTGTATTTGTTGCTAGCTTTTGCTAGCCTTTTGGCCTTATCTTGTGTTTTGTATAGATGGAGGTGCTTCTCCTTTCTAATGGTGTAATGGATAAAATCCATTGCACCATCAGATAAGGAGAAGCATCTCCATCACCCCCTTCCCCCGCCCAGTTCGCCATAAACAGGGGGAAGGAGGAGTAAAAATCAGTGTGCATATTTGTTTGAGTGGATTGAGCAAAAGCTCTCCATATTTATATCGAATATATATTTTTTTTGTAGCTAACAATGCACTCTACAATCCCAAACGCTACAGAGTTGTCATCGGAAAAGATTATTCTTCTTCGGTTGGCTTGTCATGCATAATGAGTCAATGCGTCCTCGGTAAGCAGCCAACAAGCATGGCTTAAAATAAGATAATGATAACTTGTAAAAATGTTTTTAAAATTTTATTTCATGGGAAAATCCTTGTGAAAAAAAATAAATTGAAAAAACTTAAGTATTTGAATATTTTTTGTTTTATTTATTTTACATATACTTTTTAAAAATAAAAATATGTACTATTGTAGAACTGTGAGATTTTTTTTTACAAAATAATGACTAAGTTTATAATTTTCAGGTCATAAATGTACATTAATGATTTTTCGAAGCGTAAATATAAAATTAATTAATAGCACAAAAATTTAAATTAAAAAATAAATAAATCTTACATGTATTTTCAAACCAAAAGGCAAACCTTCATATAAAGTTTTCAGGATACAGTATTCCAGTCCGTATTTTTTTAACCCATTGATGCGCATCGGTACCAATTTGGTACCAAAAATTGCCTTGGTCCCCCCTTTGGATTTTTTTCAAATTAAAAAATTAAAAATTTTTTGCTTCAGTGGACAGAATGGACCAGAACGTAAACAACTACCGCATCAGCATCAAGTCGAAGAAGTGGTGGTTCTCGTGCTTCGCCTTTGCCATTGACACGGCTGTTCACAATGCTTGGCAACTGCATCGCAAGCTGGACGGAGGGAAAATGGACTATCTTGGCTTTCGGAGGAACGTAACGACTTCTTATTTGCGGTCCAACGCTGTGGCGCCTTCCCCCGTCAGGACGCAAATCAACTGAGCCGATTGTGAAGAGATCCAAGCGTGTGACAGACTCGGTGCGCTACGACGGCCTAAATCATTGGATGGTGGATACGGAGTCGAGGCCAAGATGTGCTCTGTGCGATGGGCGAGCGCGGAACATATGCGAGAAATGTGCGGTTGGTCTGTGTGTGAAATGTTTCAAAGCTTTCCACGTGAATGAATAAAAGGTTGCATTGCGTTGTTATTGTGTTGTCGATGTAGTGCTGAAGAATAAATTGCCGTTTATTCGTGTTTTTACGTGAAAATAAGCCTAGAATACTGTTTTTGAGCAAAAAAAATTTTTTTCAAAAATTCCGAAATTTTTGAAAAATTCGGCCAAAAATGGGTTAAATTATTATACCCATCTAATAAGTTCCAAAATGGTGAAATTCAGAAAAACTTAAAAAAAATAAATAAATAAAGTTATGGTAGAAATCAAAATGCAATGATCATGTTTTTATTGATTTCAGTGTATAGTTTGTTACTAAATTATATTATAAAAGGTTTTTTATAATGCAATAAAGCCAAAGTCCAATGAAAATGACGTATATACTCTATTAGTAGTCTATGGGCGTGTGGAAAGGAAACAAATCAAGGAATGGAAGGCACAGGAGGACGAACTAAAGTGTCAAGTGTTAGTATATGATTGTTATAACTCTAATTTGTTCACACTTCATATTTTTCACCTACTATACTTCCCCTAGGGTCCAAACGAAAGCGTCGGGATGGTGGTGGCCGGCAAGTCTCAAATTCCAAACTCGATCTAAGGGACTGAAAATTCTTGAGATCGAATTCCAAATTTTCCGATTTTCAGGCATCCAAAAAATAACTCCACCGGGGAGCTATTAGAGGAAATGCGGTATCTGACATTTTTGTTGATTTATTCAAATAAAAGTGTTCTTTCTTTTTTTTTAAGATTTCCATGTACCGTATATTTCCTATTAGACGGCTCCCTTGCGTTCAAAATCGTGTTTTTGACATTGCGTTTTTGACCTTTTCTTGAAGACTTTCCTGGGCACGTTACCACCCATTTTGTAGCCAGTGAGATGAGCTACAAAATCAGTGGTAACTTGCATGAAAGAAGTTTTCAAAAAAATATGTCAAAAGCACAATGCCGCAAACACGTCTTTTCGAATTTAGGAGGGGGGGGGGTAGTTTAATAGGAAATATACGTAAATAATGGTTTCTACAGCATGTCTGAGTTATTTATTCTATTACAGAATGAAAATTGAGCTTGGAATCAAAAAAATGCTGAAGTAACTTGCAGTTTGTGTTTTTTTAATATATTTAAATTAAAAATTTTTTTAGGATGATGTTTGGTGAAAAATCAAAAACTTAAGTTGTAAAATTTATTGACTCCACAACTCATTTTTTACTATAATGACGCATCTTTGAGGTTGTGAAATAATTTAATGCATGCATTGGCTACTCCAAAAGCACACACGTCCCCATTATTTCCCAATTCTAGCAGTTGTGCATGACAGATAGAGGAAATTGCGTCATTTGCTCGGTGTCTAGCAGCAAACAAAACCTATTTTTGTCCACTTCTTTCAAAATCCATTGGTCACTTTCCTAAGCCCCAAAAAGTATAAAAGCTGGACTTATTCTAAATAGTCTTACTTGTTTTCAAACGCTATTTAAACCTTTCGTATCAATTTTTTTTGGCTTTTAAAAGTAATATATAAACAGTGTAAGGATCCTGTGCACTCTTTAGAGACGAAGGATGCCGAGGTGGTCGATATTACATCAACATTACAAATTCGTAACACTTTCGGATATAAAATAGTCTAACAATAAAAGTTAATGTTGTAAATTAAAGGTTGTAAATTGAAAACACCCGTTGAAATGTGTGGATCACCCAGTAAATTTTCAAAGCTTGTTGTTTTGTGGTTTTCTCAAAGATTTTGTTTATTAACCAGTAACCAGTATTAAAATTCTGCGATTAGGATTTTTTTCATGAAGTCTCAAATGCCTCGATGTGTTCAAAAAATAAATGCTCAAAGAAATTTCATAAAAATAGTCATCAATTTTTGAACTTTTTTATGCTTTCTGTATCGAACATAACTAGGCCCTATTCCACAAGTCGGTGTTTTTATTTTGGTCCTCCTTGTTGTTTTTTTATATTTTTAGTGAAACGCCGAGAAAGAAGGTAGTTGATGTACTGCTAAAAATCGATTTTTCAAAGTTATATTGCTAAGTTACAGTTCCTGAAAAACTTTTTTTTTTAAATTGGTTCGTTGTTTGAAAAATAGAAAAAAAACAACAGGGGAACTAACGCAAAAAAACCTTACTTGTGGATTAGGGCGCATAACTGTTTAGAGATATCAAAGAACTTTGGAATTTAAATTTGGCCGATCTGTATGACATACTGCTCAACTGGTCCGATGACGAGTTTTTGTACAGTCGAGTCTCGATTATACGGGGACCGGAAAATAGTGTCATAAAATCAAGGGTGCCGTAATATCATATTTTTCTTAGTTTATCTAGCTCAACAAATTCAGGCAAAAGTACACTATTTGGCTGGAACAAAAAATGCGTTTTATGAACGTCTGCGTGTTTCAGGCACTAAAGATAGAAAAGGCAAAAAAAGAGTGTGGGACGGATATTTTTTGAAAACTTTTTTTTTGTTTGCCTTAGTCCCCTCTATAGCTTTCGGTCATTTTTTTGCCTTGGTCCCCATGTTTCTCTTTTCTAAACTTTTTTATAAATGTATATTATCGCCTGTTATCGTCACTGGAGCTTGGCAAAAAGAGTTTCTTTGAGCATGTTTAACGAAGAGTCATGCTGTGAACGAGAAAAAAATGTCTAAGCTGAGCGAGGGCTTGAAATCTTGGCGTTGAAATGCGCACACACACATACCTTAGACACATGTGACTTTAGATGCATGGAAATAGCATGCATACCACATATTCTTTATGCGGTTGGCTCCAGTCAACAAAACTATGTTCAACATTTTAATGTTTAAAGGGCCTTCAGGTACCATTTATGCGAAAGGAGGAAAGGGTGTATTTGACTAAAAAAATGACCGAAAATCATAAGACGACCAAGGGTTAATTTTCGGAGAAAAGATTATCGGGGAAAGAATTTTTAGGGGACAACTTTTTCGGGGAAAAGACGTGTAGCTCGCAAAAGGTGCCGTAAAATCAAGTGACGATGATTATAAATATTTCTAAGCTAACCGACCAAATTTGCCTCAGCGTACCGTAAAATCGGGATGCCGTGAAACGAGACTCGGCTTTAATTACTTTACCACATCAAACTTATTCACACGCGGGCTAGTGCCTGAAAGAGTGATCTTACAGACGAAAAGAACAATTAGGTGTATGAAAAACTTTTATAACAAGGGGACCAAGGCGAGAAATCGGCACCCATTCTTAACTAGGGCCAAAATTTCTATGGCATTTTTGAAACTTATTACCGTATTGCTTCTAAAAAGGCCCCCTCCTGACTTTGGGAACCTGTAACTCAGCCTAGAGCAAAAATTTTACATCGCTGTTTATTGGGTTTTTTTTAACTTCCACGAGCTCTACAGATTCTACCTACTTTAGTTTTTTAACAAAAATTTGAAAATCGACCTCAAATTTTTTCGAAAAGAAGGGTTTTGAATAAAAAGACCCCGCGGGCCTTTTTAGAGGAAATACGGTGAGTGTACAGTCGAACCTCTATATAACATAATTCAAGGGACCACCAAAAACGTTATCTTATATAGAAGTTATGTTATATAGAGTAACCATTGCAAAAATATAATTACGCATCACAAACGAGAAACACAAAAGAAAATGATAATTTTTGATTTATGACTACCTGAATGCAAACAAATTTCTTATCTAGACAAAACAAATCTGAGTTTTTGAGAAATTTAAGCGATTTATGTTTTATAGGTGTTTTTTCGGGTGCGGCCAGGAAAAACCTTATGTTATACAGAGTTTTATGTTATATAGAGGTTCACTTTGGTCTCATTTCAATCAGACCAACCAAACTGATCTTTAAGTTATGTTATATAGAGTTATGTTATAGACAGGTTCGACTGTATTGTAATTTGCGATAGGAAAGCCAAGAGTACAAGAAAGCACTTTTCAAGGCCATTTAAAAAGACAAACGCTTTCCCCTCTTAATTTAAAAATTTTCTTGTATATGAACTTGTGGACTTATCGGAGATAACCCGAAATGCTGTTTTACATGGCGCAAATTAGAGTTGTTACAACAATAGTGCGAGGCCAATGTTTTTTCCAATCACTCTGTGGCAGCGGCTTATACTGATCTGGCAAAAAAATTATAGTCAACGCTCGGTATATCAACCAATCAGTGTATAATTAATAATTCTTTTTGTAATGATTTTGGGTCGGCCTCTTATTATACGATACAACGTGAGTCGAGTGCATAACCTTTTTACAAAAAAAAATTCATAACAAGTGCAAAAAAGCTGCTTTTTTACTAGAAAAATTTTTCCCCATTATCCAAATGCTTAAAAACATAGGCCACAATAACAATTATTTCTTTTCCCCATTTTACTATTGCTTCTAGTGTCTGGTTGGGTGTAAAACGAGCCTTCTGTCAGTCTAGCCTGCACTCTTTTGCCCTATTTATGTTTTCCTCTATGTCTGTCTGACACAAACATAACGAAGGCAGGCAGCGTTGGTTGGCAAATTTATGTGTGTGTCCCATACATATGCCCACTCTACTTACAATTAACCCAATAATTAGTATTGTTTTAAGGGGTCCAATACTTCCTGATTTGACCTTTTTATTTGTTAAAATGCATTTTGGGATTAGTTGTTTTGGTAGGTTTCACCAAAGTTTAATTTAATTTATTTGTTTTTTCTCTGTTTTGTTGGTAGAGGCTCAGAGTTTTTTTTGGGTTGGGTTTGTTTTGTTGACGTGCATGTATAAATATGTGATGCATTGGTCGATTGTTGACGTAGTTTTGCCTCTTGCTGCTGGTGAGTGTGTGTGTTATCTGGCAAGTAAGACGGCAATGCTTTTTTGTGTTTATATTGGGGTTTTTATAGGCGTTAGAAGACATCTCTACATGATTTGTTGCACTATGAAACATACGCACACCTTATAAAAGAGTCCTTATAATTTTGAAACACTTTAAACGGTTATAACTTTTTTCTAGGTAGGTAGTTTTTCTTAACTATGTAAACAGAGATAGACTCAGTTTTTTTATGGCGATTTTCGCTTGGTCCCCCTGTGGTTTGGGTGTTATGGATGGCCTCTGGATGGGCAAGGCCCAAACCTCAGGGATGGGGACCAAGCAAAAATCGTGTTTTTGACATTGTATACCAAAAAAGTTCCCAAGCGATTCTGAGTCGGTCTGCGTTTGCGCAACTTAGAAATACGACCTAGAAAAAAGTTATGGTTCTTCAAAGTGTTTCAATTCTTGGGACGTCCTGTACAGTCGACTCCATAGACGTACACAGGATTTTGTGACGGGGGGAGGGCGGAGGTGGTGCTGAAGAGGTTAAGAATGGCCATAAAAAGCTAAAAAAAACCTGACGGCTGGTGTTATAGCCCCGCTAGACCAAAAGAGCGCATGTTTTTGATTTTTTTTATCTTATCTACAAAAAATCCTTTTTTCAGCTTTAAAATATATTCATTAAAATGTGGTCTCCTATATTTAAAACTAGTTATAATCAATGATGGGTCCGCCTCGCCCCGGGGCGTGGGGCGGTGCCGGAGCGATATCTGGAAAACCCTGGGGCGTGGGGCTGTGCCGGGGCGCAAAAAAAAGAGGCCGGGGCGCGGGGCGGGGCGAAGTGTGGTGCTGGGCGGCCATTTTTTTTAAAGTACTCAGTATTAATTATTAAAATGAATGAAAATTGAATATTGAAAATATTCAATTTTATATCATGTCAAATCTTGAATAAATATTGTAAGTAAAAATTGGCAATACGATTTGCCTTGATATGTTAAAAATAATCCGCACCGCCCCACGCCCTGGGGCGCCCCACCCCGGGGCATGGGGCGGTGCTGGGGCGATATCTGAAAATCCTTGGAGCGTGGAGCGGTGCCGGGGCGATAGTCTGGAAAACCCCGGGGCGTGGGGCGGTGCCGGGGCGAAAATCGCTTGCTTACCCATCACTGGCTATAATACATGATTGTGTTTTAAATCTAACTTTTGTTAAAAAAAGTCAAAAAATTGTATGAGTATTTTTGACTCAGAATGTGACTTGTAAAATGTGTCCGTGAATTTGACCTGTAAAATTCTGTTTTCTTTTATAATACAGTCACGCCTGGATATAAGAGCATCCCTGGAGACCAGCTAGAGGTGCTTTTATATTGGAGGTGCTCTTATATCAAGGTTTTAATTGCAGTTGTGATTGATAGAATAAATCACATATCTAAAACTTCTTTCTAGGTGTTCACTGATAATCTGTGCTAAATTCTCTGATAACAACTTCTAATAACAAATCTACTTGGAAACATGCCAACACCGCCAAGAATGTTGCGCCGCAAAACAGGCTGCAACTCCATCGTCAACTTTGTACCAACTCAAGAAGCCTGGGTTATTGAGCGCATGGGAAAGTTCCACAAAATTTTGGATCCAGTATGTTTTTTTAATTACAGCTAGTTTTTAGAATAACGTAAGAAAAGCAAAACATAATTTCAAAATTTTTTCAAACAATACATGCTTAAAAACGTTTTATGCATTCCTAAACACTTTTAGTTTAGAACATCAACACTTATTATTTATCCCAAACTACATTCTCAGAACAAATACTGTAGAAATTTTGGCGCTGTTCGCTTTTAACCCCAGAAAGCTTTTAAAAATATACAGGACGCTTTAACTTTTTTACCCAAATTTCTTTTGTCTATAACTTTTTGAATTCGCGTCTAAATTTTTTGTACAATCACTTCTTCAAGAGCCCTGAGTCAACTACTTTGCTTAAAAAAATATTGGTTCATTACGTCGACTTTTTGTCGAGTTATCGTCATTTTATAATATCTCTTTTCCTATAGGTTTTTATTTTTCGATTGCTATGTGATATTCAAACGAGGAGAAGGCTTTGCATATGTTTTTGCGGATAACTGAATGTGGCAGCAGCTATGCATTGTTACTTGCTAGAGTGCTGCGAAAACTCGATGCTCAGTCATATTTGGCCTAAATCCAATATTAAGTGATTTTTTCCCTCCGGCAATGGCCGAGTTTCGACCAACTGATGTTTTTTCAAGATGGAGCTCCACCACATTGGGGATTGAATGTGCGAGCTCTCCTTACCTCCATTTTCTGAATCAGCGGATAAATTGGAGTCCTGAACTAATAAAAAGTGCCGGCTCGGTCTTCGGATATAATCTGGATGAATTATTTCTGTTGGGGCTATGTAAAGAGCCAGGTGTACACGGATCAGCCTCAATTTTATGATTTTTTCAAATGCCCATAACTCGACAAAAATTGGACGTAATGAATCAAAATTTTTTTAAACCAAATGATAAACCAAGGGCTTTTGAATGAGTAATTGTACAAAAAATTAGGGGTGAAATTTACAAAGTTATAGACTAAAGAAATGCAGGTAAAAAAGTTGAAGCATCCTGTATTTTTTAGTATGGGATGAAAATAATGTTTTCTTTTATTATTTTTGAGACAAAAAACTTAATTTAGTGTATTTCTTCTAATAAGCCGATAGTCACCTTATTTTTCAAGCCCCCAAAAATCAAAAAAGTTTTAAGTCGATCTGAGATTGTGGGTGATTAACCAAAATCAGAAAAAATGAATCGGTAGAACTCCTGGGAGTTAAGTTTTGAAATTTAGTTAAGAAAAAACAGATTTGCTGAGGGGGTGAGATATAGGTCTTCAAAGTCAAGGGTGTCATCTTATTAGGACATGCCGGCTTATTAGAGTATACAGAATTACATAATTGTAAAAACTTGCAAAAATTATAAATCTAAACGTATTACAGGGCGTGAATTTCTTGGTTCCCTTTTTCGACAACATCAGCTACATCCAGACCCTCAAAGAGCAAGCTGTTGAAATTCCTGAGCAAGAGGCAATAACCATGGACAATGTGATTTTGGATTTGGACGCTGTGCTATATCTGCGTATAACTGATCCTTACAAGGTTAATTTTTTAACACCAATAAAATTTAAACTAAATAAGCATTTTGCAGGCTTCTTATGGTGTTGAGTGCCCAATTTATGCAGTTACTCAGTTGGCTCAGACTACCATGCGATCAGAAGTAGGCAAACTAAACATGGATTCAGTGTTTAAGGAGCGACAGCACCTCAACATCACTATTGTTGGTATGTGTTTTATTAGTTTTCAATTTATCGATTTTCGTTTATTAAATAACGCAAATTTTATGTAGAGCAAATGAATGCCGCTGCTGAAGCTTGGGGTCTGGTGTGCATGCGTTACGAAATCCGAACAATTACTATGCCAAAAGAGATTCAGAAAGCCATGATGGTAAGTGCTAAAAACAAACTATCAAATCTATGTCGTACTCAAATAACTTTTTTACATGTTCTGAGTTGTGACAATCACTTTGACCCAAAAAAGTGCCACAATTTCATGGGGCAATGTCAATGTCAAATGTTTCAATTATTCGAAAAAAAATTCAAAAGTTTCACTTTTTGCGCTTTTTTCCGACTAATTTTTTTCTGACTTTTTCTGATTGGAAAAAATGTTTTAAGCTTTTTTCTTACAGCTTAGCTTGGCAAAATAAATACGTGTTAGGAATTTCTTAACATAAAATCAAATTAACACTATTTAATGAAACTAATTTCCAATTATAAGTCCGACTCTAGAGCTCAGTCAATTTCATAGTTAATATGTTCTGAATTTCAAATTTTGCAATTTCCTTTTTTTAATAATTTGTTGATTGCAGATGCAAGTGGAGGCCGAACGAAAAAAGCGTGCAGCTATATTTGAGTCTGAAGGTATACGTCAATCAGCCATGAATGTAGCAGAAGGCCAAAAGACTTCCAGAATTCTTGAATCCGAGGGTATGCGTCAATCAGCCATGAATGTGGCAGAAGGAGAGAAAATTTCTCGAATTCTGCGTTCTGAAGCCCATCTCCAGGAGCAAATTAATCAGGCCAGTGGTGTAGCAAAAGCAATTGAGTTGGAAGCAGATGCTCGCAAAAAGGCCTTGGATGAAGTGAGTTCAGCTCTGCAAACTGACGGAGGACGGGAAGCAGCCAATCTGTTGGTGGCACAGCAATATGTTAAGGCCTTTGAAAATCTGGCTAAGAGCACCAATAGCATGATTGTGCCTGCAAATGCCAATGATGTCAACTCAATGGTCTCTCAAGCTATGATGCTCTACAAGCAGATCAATCAGAATGGTAAAAAATAAAAGAAATGTGCTGTTCAGATATAAATTTTACTTTTGAATTGTGAGTTTTGAAAACTTTTTTGCACCTTTAAATGACCATTGTTGTTGCCAACAACATTTTTAAATTTGCGCATTACACTTTTTTATTCAAATTATTTTAAATTTTTCATTGTTTTTAGGCGCACTCCCAGGAATTAGTAACGAAAAAAACTCAGTGGAATTTTTATATAAATTTGGAATAAGAAATTGTTAGCTTGCAATCACTGAGATTTCTGTAATCTATAAAAGCAATGGTCTTTTAAAATGCGAAAAATGGTTTCATTGACGTCTCAGAAGAAGTCACTAAAAGTCAAACTTTATATTTTTTGTTTTCATTGGAAACTTTTGACTTACTTTTATCATATTACATGTTACTTCAAGTCATCAACATTTCTTTACTTTTTGGATTATTTATTTATGCTATTCTATACCTCACACCTCGTATCTATCTATCTATTTTGTTCTATCGATAACAACTATGCTAATAAAAATTAACTTATAACATTCCTTGACTATGAAACAGTTAACTCAATCTCAGACACATAAATATTTTTCTATAACTTATTTGTACAATGTTGCCGCAACAAGAACTTAGGTCAGAATTTTAATTAGAAATGTACTGGGTGGCTTAATTTTGGATTAGGCTTATCTTTCTCAGAGTGAAATTCTGCACAAGTACGCACCAAAGTTACAAACCGTCTTTCTCGTGCTAACACGGGAATTCCTGACTGTAACGACGGCTTACTCTGGTGTATTTTTTCACGAGGAACACGAATATCACAAAATTAGACGGAAAAATTGTGGCTAACAAGTCTCGCATACGTGAACAAGTACTACTAACACGGATGGTCACATGATCTCGCCTAAGTTAACAAGTACTACTAACACGGATGGTCACATGATCTCGCCTAAGTTAACAAGTACTACTAACACGGATGGTCACATGATCTCGCCTATGTTGACAAGTACTACTAACACGGATGGTCACATGATCTCGCCTAAGTTAACAAGTACTACTAACACGGATGGTCACATGATCTCACCTATGTTAACAAGTACTACTAACACGGATGGTCACATGATCTCGCCTATGTTAACAAGTACTACTAACACGGATGGTCACATGATCTCGCCTAAGTTAACAAGTACTACTAACACGGATGGTCACATGATCTCGCCTATGTTAACAAGTACTACTAACACGGATGGTCACATGATCTCGCCTAAGTTAACAAGTACTACTAACACGGATGGTCACATGATCTCGCCTATGTTAACAAGTACTACTAACACGGATGGTCACATGATCTCGCCTATGTTAACAAGTACTACTAACACGGATGGTCACATGATCTCGCCTATGTTAACAAGTACTACTAACACGGATGGTCACATGATCTCGCCTATGTTAACAAGTACTACTAACACGGATGGTCACATGATCTCGCCTATGTTAACAAGTACTACTAACACGGATGGTCACATGATCTCGCCTATGTTAACAAGTACTACTAACACGGATGGTCACATGATCTCGCCTATGTTAACAAGTACTACTAACACGGATGGTCACATGATCTCGCCTATGTTAACAAGTACTACTAACACGGATGGTCACATGATCTCGCCTATGTTAACAAGTACTACTAACACGGATGGTCACATGATCTCGCCTATGTTAACAAGTACTACTAACACGGATGGTCACATGATCTATGTTAACAAGTACTACTAACACGGATGGTCACATGATCTCGCCTATGTTAACAAGTACTACTAACACGGATGGTCACATGATCTCGCCTATGTTAACAAGTACTACTAACACGGATGGTCACATGATCTCGCCTATGTTAACAAGTACTACTAACACGGATGGTCACATGATCTCGCCTATGTTAACAAGTACTACTAACACGGATGGTCACATGATCTCGCCTATGTTAACAAGTACTACTAACACGGATGGTCACATGATCTCGCCTATGTTAACAAGTACTACTAACACGGATGGTCACATGATCTCGCCTATGTTAACAAGTACTACTAACACGGATGGTCACATGATCTCGCCATGTGATAATATATATATTGACAAATTATTGACAAAATGTGTGTGGTTCCGCGCTGGTTCAAACCTTTCGAATTCTCATGATAAGAAAGAAATAGACAGGAAGCGACATTTAAAAAAACCTTACAAAACTGTCATTCTATTAAAGCCAAACATGTAGGCATCTAATTTTAAGAAAAAGACAAGCATCCTGCCATGTCACTTAAAATAAAGAAATTTGCTTTTGCTTGTTTACTCGTTTTTCCTTTTTTCATCCATAACTTCTTATCTTCCGCTCTTATTTTAATGGTGAATGAGAAAAAGAGAATTTTTTCTTTCTTTTTTGTCTTTGAATTTGCATTTTCAATGTCACACATTTTTCGAAAAGAGTATTTTAGAGGTGAGTTTGAACAAGAAAGCTCGAGTCTCCTAGTGTCGAGAATTGTTTGCATTCGATAAATTTAAAAAAAATCTCTTGTTTTTAATTACTCTAAGCTCATGTTTAATATGTTAGCCAGTAAGATGAGCTGCAAAACAGGTAGTGTCTCAATTATGAAGTTCACTTATTGCGTGGATCATGTATGCCGTACAACTTGTAATTCCTGAGACTGATAGCTGTTTTTATTAGCTAGTAACACACAAATATAGACATAGACTTAAAATTTATGCTATTAATGCTTTTTACTGAAAAGGGTTGTCTAGTGTGGAAGATGTGTTCATAAACACTGACTTGATCTGAGTGTAGTGCTCCACTGCAGCTTTGCCATTCTCTCGCCCATACCCACTTTGTTTAAAGCCGCCGAAGGGCACTTGTGGAGCTAAATTACATGTTTTATCATAACCTCTATTATTAGCCCGTGTTTTCCATTTTTTCATCCAGCTAAACATAAAGATTTTTTTCAACCCTTTTGATTGTAAACTCAAAATTGGGAGTTGAATCAGTAGATTTACTAACTGTTTGGAGTAAGTGCGAAAAGGAGAACAAACAGTGATGCGAAATATTTCACCTGGACTGAAATATAAATCTTGAAGGTGCTCTAATAGAGGTTACCGCATTTTCTTTAATTATGCGGCCAGTCGGTAAATATTTTGGATGGGCTCTAAAGGGCCGCTAAATTAGAGGGGTCCGCGAAATTTTCCGAATACCCTCTAGAGGAAATAAAAAGAAAATATGCCGGAGAGATAACTTTCATTGTCCCCTACCATATTGGCTGACCCCCAAGGGATCAACTTTTTCAAATGTCAAACTTTTGTAGGTACTACCCATTTTTCAAGTTCTACATGATGTCAATAACAGATTTTTTAGAAAGATTTAAAAACATGTGTTTTGAGTTATTGGTCAACTCTCAACTTTACTTACTTAGTTTCAACTTTTTCAAAGCACATGTTTTTAACGTTTTCTAAAAAGCTGTTATTGCTAACATGTAGAAGTCGAAAAGTTGAGTGGGGGAGGGATGGATAAACTAGACTATTGAAAAAACCCACTAAAAAGGATGCTTTTTTAAAAAGTAGGGACAGAAATTTTCAAAAATGCGATATTTTCGGCAATGAGTAATTGCGATGCGATATGCGATATTTCGAAAAGGATATTGCGTTACGATATATCGCATCGCTTCTGTCTCTATGAAAAAGTTGACCACTAGAGGGTCAGCCACTATGATGGGGGCATTGGCATATCATAACTACAATGGCGTCATAAAAAATCGACTAGCGCAAAATTCAGATTTGATTTAGACGACGTCCTCCTCCAATCCCAATGTTGCATCGCTCATAAAGTCTTTTTCGACAGTTTTGCTATATTTACAGGGCTAAAATAGAGAGGACCCAAATATTTTTAGATGCTTTCTAGGAGGCCACTAAATTAGAGAAAATACGGTATGTATATGTGTGTAAGACTGTAATCAAGCCAATTAATCACTACTCACAAGTATCATTGAAGGTGTTGATGTAGACAGTGCCTGCTTGCAATTGAGCTGCGAAATTGTGGGCTTTGTTCAGGTTACTAGAACACACCAAATTAATCTGTTGACTTATACAGGATGTAACAAATTTTCCTAACGCCTAGGCCGTTTTTCGAAAATCTGTTTTTATAGATCGACTCTGCTCATAACGACTCAGACTCAGCTCACATATAATGTCAAAAATACGATTTTCGCTTGGTCCCCCAAGTGGTTTTGGTCATGGTCTGTGGATGATGGCCTCTGGATGGACAAGACCCAAACCACAGGGGGGACCAAGCAAAAATCAAAAAATTCGAATAGTCGATTAGTCGAAATCGACTATTCGAATTTTTCGAACGAATTATCGCTCGAAATTTTTTCCACGCTTTCCCACCACGTTTTACATGAAAATTGCAGTATAAGGATGGAACGACTATAAAAACGAACTACGAACACAAATAGAATTACGTCCCGCCCAATTGTACCACATACATCCAAATAAATTTATTGAACAAACGAACCGAAGAACAATCAAGCATCCGCATCCAACAAAATTTTAACAATTTCACTAGGCTCTCCTTCATTGTTTTTGCGAACTACTTCAAACAGCAAAGCCGATCGACTTCATCGTAGACAGCAACCTGCCTTTCTCCCAATGCCGAATCGCTTTTCCTCCGACGACTTATCAAGCACAACTACGGACAAGCAAAGGTTATTGTTTTTAAGCTCTAATATCTTGTTGAGCGGATTTAATTTAATTTATTTAAGCTTCCGTCGCGCTGAGGTACTGATAAAAGCAAACAATTGCGTTGAAGAGGCTTTCCCCGCACTCCAACAGCTATGGCCGCGTTCCGGGAAGTCCAAGGAGTGTAATCAACTACGCTGACACTGGTGAGATTAAACATTGGTTCTCGTTGTTGTCAATGCTAAAATATAACTTTCTAGCAAATCAAAACAAGGTGAAATTCTACGCTGGAGATGCTCTCCTCCGTGCTGCGCCACAAAATCAATTTGCTGAAGTATGCCGAGAAGTTTCCAGGATGCACCGTTTTCAAGCACATCAAGAACATGTCGGAGAATGATTTCGATGAGATCGGAGATGTCGTTGAAGTTCTTCAGCCGTTCCAGGACTGCACAAAAATGGTCGGTAATCAAATTTTCTTGCTCTCATATCTGTTAATAACGTAGGTTTGAGGCCTCATATCAAAATGCTCCGCTGTCATGCTATCCATTTTTTTGTCAGAAAGCTGTCTGAGCACCTCGAGAATCTCTTCGGTGAGTTTGCAGTCAACATGAATGAAAGCCTGGAGGTCGGAACAAGGGAGCTGTTCAATCAATAGGAGGTGATATATGCTGCATTTTTGGAGACTCGACTGCAAGTAAGTGATTAAGATGTATTATGATGTATTGAAATAACATTTCTGTTTAGATTGTCAGTCATGTCAAAGCACAAGTGGGAGTACATCAAGCAAGAAGTCATCGAGCTATTGTCGAAAGATGCGCCACAGTCAGCTTCTACTGGCCAACAAATTCCAATGCAATCGACAAGTGGACTATGGGAAGAAGGCGATGAGGAGTTCGTGCAAGAAATCTTGGAGGGCGGAGATGCAGTCGTGATTGGTTTAATGCTTTGTTGGTGTATATATTTTCAAATATCTTTTAGGAAGAAGTCAACCGATACTTAAGCGAAAAGAAGTTACCTTTGCCGAGACCGGATGTTCCTAGACACGAAGAGATGTACAATTGGTGGGCAAGCGATGCTGTGCGTTTTCCTCATCTGGCCTTTTTTATTGTTCTTCGGTTCGTTTGTTCAATAAACTTATTTGGATGTATGTGGTACAATTTGGCGGGACGTAATTCTTTTTGTGTTCGTAGTTCGTTTTTATAGTCGTTCCATCCTTATACTGCAATTCATATAAAACGTGGTGGGAAAGCGTGGAAAAAATTTCGACTAATCGAATCGAGCGACAATTCGTTCGAAAAATTCGAATAGTCGATTTCGACTAATCGACTATTCGAATTTTTTCGAATATCGAACGACTATTCGAGAATTTCGACTATTCGACAACCCTAGTTCTGATTGAAGCCCGATAAAATGTCACCCCCAATAAGCCCTAGGTAGGCCCTATTGATCTTTAGGGAGCAACATTTCGCCTTAGTCCTCCTGTTGTTTTTTTCTTGAAAAATAAGGTGATCATGTTAACCATAATCCACCAAAATCACAACATGGTATGAACAGGGGGACCAATGCTTTTTTTAAGAAAAAACAGCAGGGGGGAACAAGCTAAAAATGTTGCCCCCTAAAAATCAATAGGGCCATATGTCACCCCCTAAACGGCCACCCCCGATAAACCGCCACTAAATCGGTGCCCCCAGGGATGGCGGTTTATCCAGGTTTGACTGTATTTGAGGCATGCTTTTTGACCTATTTTTTCAGATGACTTATAGTCAATTTGTCACAGAAACTGTAGCCAGTTCAATGAGCATGATACCCGTATCATGGCAACTTTGGTTGGCCCGTTCTTCCCCGTTTTTCAAGGAACCCGTAAATAGCGGCAGCACTTTGTATAACTTCGGGGTGCTTTAGAAGAATCTGCAAAAAAATCTCTCAATAAACTCTTTGAAAAAACACTACTTGAGGTTCCCTGGTAAAATATTTATTTGGACTAGGTGGTCATTACCGGACTAAAGGTTTTTGGTCACATAGGCATGCAGCTGGGTGATTTAAAAAATGACAAACTTGGTGAATACGCCGGCTGCTAGACCGAATTCTGTGTCGTTGGCTATTTGCACGGCTTCCTGGAATTGAAAATCATTAATTTATTCAAAAAAACTTTGCAATCTATTGTTCCAATCAGTATTTGTTGGCGTTAGGCGAATTCATCAACAAAATTTGTCTTGGCACGAAATTTCAGTTTTTTAAATCAGCTGTGTCCGTAGCATTTTGTATTGATTTTTGTAAATCATGTGAACATTTTTGAGAATCTATAAAACCGAATAATTTACATGACAACGTTTAGGCAAATATGAACTGCTAACTTCCGAAAGAAACAGGCCTATTCTAAAGGATACTGGTGGACATCTGTACTGGAAGATACTTCAAAGGGGAAAACAGACATACTGGAGATGCACCTTTTTCCAAATAGGCTGCGACGGAACGGCAAACACAAAATACGGAGGTCACTTTCGTTCAAGCTTTTGTCTGACTATGGCTTCCATTTTTCCAGGAAAGGGCCTGACTTGCGATGAAAAGTTCGAATCAACCTTAGCGCACAATCACTATGGAGATAAAAATCGCATAGAAGCTAAAAGATTTCAGGTATTTGCGCAATTTACTTTTGCAATAGTATAATTGCATTTAGGGAATAATCCAAAAGCAAGCACTCTCCAGCAAAAAGCTGCCTCGATGATACAATTGGTAGGCATTGCGTGAATTTTGATTGATGACAGATTCATTTTAGATGAGTTTGAGGAATATCCGTTGGACGAAATTTGCGCAGATAAGTTCGGAATCATTATCACGGAGTTAGTGACGCAGTGTCTACAGCCGAAGCAGTGGCTAAATGGAGACGTGATTAGCTACTATTTCAAGCTACTTGCCCAGCGCAGTATGTTGAACTTAGCTTTGCCAAAGGCAAGTCATTTCTACATTTTATGGTTATAAATGCATATTATATTTAGATTTATGCCTTTGATTCATTTGGGAACTTGCCAAGAAAAGACCAAAAGATGTGCTTCATTGGAAAATCAATGTGGATCTCTTCGAACATGAACTTCTTCTGGTACCAATCCACACGACAGCGCACTGGTCTTTGGCGGTATTTTTTTGTTGATTCATTATTATACAGAAAACATGTTATTTAGGCAGTAATTATCCTGACGATAAGGGTCTATTTCTATGACTCACTGCATGGAGACGGTGAAAACCATCTGAATCTGCTCAAGTGAACTATTTTTTGTACGCGAATAGGTCAAATAGGAAAATATTTAGGTCGTTCCTTCACGAATTCGTCACAGAAAGAGGATATTATGAAGAGAATCTTTCTAAGTGGATAGGTTTCTGTCCGAAAGTAAAATTAAATTTGTGTGTTTGTTAGGTAGAACTGAGGAGGACTTTCCTGTTCAAAACAACACTTTTGATTGTGGCGCCTTTGTGTGCAAGTTCGTAGAATGCTTGTCAAGTGAAGTTTTGATGAATTTTTCGCTACAACAGGTGCAAATGATCCTAATGGAAAAAAGAATTAGAATTGGATTGGTTTGAAATGTTATTGTTTACTGTACTTTATCTTACAATTGTTTGCTGAATAAAATATGATTTGCAAGTTAACTATTGATTAGCCACTGAATTTTAATTAATGAAAGGGTGCGTAGTTAAGATTATTGATGAGTGAGATTTTCATAAATCCCCAAATTTTTAATTTCTCCCAAGTTTATAGATTCTCAAAAATGTTCACATGATTTACAAAATGCTACGGACACAGCTGATTTAAAAAACTGAAATTTCATGCCAAGACAAATTTTGTTGATGGATTCGGTGTTGGTGAATCCGGTGCTGCCCGTACTTTTTGATTCTGAGCATAAAGTTATGGATAATATTTAAAAATGACAGCTAATTTTTTTTTAAAACATAAATTAATAGAAACTTTAAAGTTGCAGGATTTGGGGTCAAAATTAAATACCACACTATAGTCATTAGACTAATTTTAAAAAGGATCAAATTATTCTACTACCTCAAATTTTCGTAGCATTTTTGCGCATAATTAAAAAATTTAACGAGATCTCACATGGGAAATCAAAACCAGAATTGATGGTTTCCCTAACAGAAAAAAAGTTATAGGTAATTCGTGTGTGAAATTTCATGTAAGATGGAAAATTAACACGGCTATAACCTACCAACCCATCCCACCAACCCACACTTTTTTGAAAGGACCACATACCTGTTCAGTCTCAAAAGGTATTATTAGAAGAACAGCTCCAAACACCTCTTCCCTGTAAATCTTCATTTGTGGGGTAATGTTGGAGAGGACACAAGGCGACAGAAAGTAGCCCTTTTCAAGTGCTTCAACCACCACTCTCTCTCCACCGTACAATACTTTTGCTCCCTCCTCCACTGCTCCTCTGATGTAGTTCTGCACTTTATGCAGGTGATTCAGTGATATACAAGCACCTAATAATTAATTGACTCCTGCCAAAGTTGGTAAGGTAAGCAAACCTATATGAGTGGATTCATTCAAAGGGTCTCCAATCCTGAGTTCTTCTGTTTTCAGCAGTAATTTGGAAGTAAACTCTTCCAAAATAGACTGATGCACAAGAATTTTGGAAGCGTTCGAGCATACTTGGCCTGAAGAAAGGTTTTACAGAGCAATCGTTAATGTATGAATCCCCTTGAAACCCCCAAATACCTTGACTAAAAAAGTTGGCAATTAGAGCGCCATTGACAGCCATTTCTATGTCGCAGTCTTGTAGCATAATACACGAACTTTTGCCACCCAGTTCCAGAGTCACCGGTTTCACTGACCACTGTGCACAGTTCTTGGCTATTGCCTGACCTGTGGCTACACTCCCTGTAAATGACATTTTTCGCACTATGGCAGATTCACACAAGGCCGTTCCAGTTTCTGATTCTCCTTGCACTATATTGACTACTCCGTCTGGCAGACCTGCACATTGCAGTAATTGGGCTAGTAGAATCTGAAATTGAGAAATTAATGAATTTTATAATTCGGGGTTTTGGAAGCTTACACTAGAGACTGGAGCCAAGGGACTCGGCTTGTAGACTACTGAAAAATAGGTTTAGCGAATGCCTGAATTGGAAACTGGGTGGGATAGAAATGACCTGAATTGCCGCAAGCAATGGCTGGGGCGATCTAAATCGGATTAGACTGACCGAAGACACAATGGAACAAGGCTTCAAAAATTGGTAAAAAAGGGTCACAGTGCCTTATATGTCGTCCTCCCAAAAGTGGTTTTTGACCCTCTATTTCGACTTATCAGGCTTTATTATGCTAGAAAACATGTTTCTGGGAAGGGGACGACATTTTTCGTAAAAATTTTTTTTGACCTAAAATAGGTCTAAAATGACCTAAAATGATGGTTTTTATCCCATATTCACATGGCCGCTGTATGTAAAAAGAGGTATGAGTGTGTCATAACTTTCCCAGTTGCTCGGATTCCATCTCAAACTGAAGTTGGGGGGGGGAGAGGTTTGGTGGTTGGTTGCGACCCAACTCCAACCCATCGGGGGGCTTGGGACTTGGAGCTGAGTCGCACCCCTAGCAACTACTCTTCGAGATCAAAACTCTCGAAACGGCTATGTCAAGGGTACAACGCTCTGGCATAGCCCTGCTTTTGCATGCGGTAGGCCGGCCATGTGGATTGGATGCTCAACAAAATAACAGTCAACAACAAATGGAAAACTAGAAATCGGCTTCTTCTTCAAATAAAAAATCCCAAAAATGTGATTTTTGAAGAAGAGAAAATTTTGAAAAATAAATGTTGTCCCCCTCTGAAAAACGTGTTTTCTAGCCTAACTACGGCATGATAAACACGAATATGTTGTTAAAAATGAGTTTTGAGAGGACGACATATAAGGCACTTTAGCCAAACAAAACTAAAAATCGAAGATAAAAACTTAGCCTACCTTCCAAGTGGCTGTCTGTATGGGATAGTTCCAAGCCCCGATAGCGCCCACAACTCCCAGAGGTTCTCTTCTGGTGTAGGCAAATCGTTTAGCCTGTTGATCGTAGGGCATGTGTTCACCACTCAGGTCTACACCTAAAACCAATCAACTTCAATAGTATTCGACGGTTAGCCTATTGAAATGCTGCACTACACCCACCACTGAAATACTCAAAAGTGTCGGCACAGGAAAGCACATCGGCCTTGGCTTCAGTTATAGACTTTCCATTATCTCTAACCTCCCATACACTGATTTCATTGCTGTGCTTACGGATCAGGTCAGCTAAATATTAAGGGATTTTTATCTAGTTTGGATGAGGATCTGCATGTAAGTTACAGGTTACCAGTTCTCTGGAGGATTTGCCTGCGTTCCACCCACGGAGTGCTAGACCAGCTGGTTTGTGCCTTTTGTGACAACTCGACCACTTCATCAACTTGGGAGGCACTGGCTGAGTAGATTTCTGTTAGGTGCTCACCTCAAAAAGTGACAAAATATTACTTAAAATGGGAAAGGCGGAACCTACTAAACTTTGCGTTTTCTGCACAATCTCACGTTGAACACGATGGTGCAAAAAAAATCGGAAACAGGAGGGAATGTAAAACAGCTTCCGGTAATTTCCCCTATTCACCTATGCAATCACTCAGATACAAATTTGTACTCAGTAGATAGCCCTGATCACGCCCTGCGTTTTGAGACATTACACGCCCATGCATCGATTTGACAGAGCACCACTCATATTTCGCTTAAATTCCAGGTGGTTGGGAATAGGTGAAAATTACTTATTTTCAGAAACTGTTTTACCCGTTCCAATCCTTCCTGTTCCCGAAATTTTTTGCACCATCGTGTTCAACGTAAATTCTGCACAAGACGCATAGTTAAGTACGTTCCGCCTTTCGCGTTTTTTTTAATTTTTAGCTTTAAAGTTAACTGTGTGAAGTAAAATGTTGACTGGAAAAATAACTACAGGATTTTTACGGCCAACTGTAGCATCGAGCACACAACATGCATTTTACAACAGAGTCACTTTGGATCGCATTTAACAATTCCACTAAGAAAATGTTAAGTCACAACGATTCTTTTGTAATAGATATTTTTTCCGAGTTTTTGATAAGAAGTTTTCAAATACTCACTCCAAAGTATTTAACCTACCATTTCTGGGCTCAAAGACGTTAAATTTTCTTTGAGATTTCAAGTTGACTCTAGCTCCATTGACAAAGTGTAGAGCACTCAATAGATCATTAGGAATACAAAATTTTTTCATCTATTCCTTGCCAGAATAATTCCTAAAATGCATGAAATTAATGTCAGTGTTAATGTATTTTAACAAGTAATCTCCATTATTTATATCATGGTTTCTTTTATTGAGTTTAGCTGCTCAATTTTTTCCTTTTTCTTTTTTTTGATCATTTTAGTCAAAATTTGACCAAGTTAAGAATAGGGTTGGCCCTAAAAGATTCTGACATGAATATTGTCGATTATCTAGGAAAGACATAAAACACCCATTCTAAAATGATTTTTTCAAGAATATTCTCGAAATGCCACAAATTAATGACCAAAAACACACACCAGCTTGAAGCTGCTCTTCCAACACATTCACGTAGCTAATAAACTTCTGGGAGCTTTTGTTTATAAAACTATGCTTAGGGTTGTTGATTTCATTAATCGGAATTAATCAGTTTTTAATCAATTTTTTATTCAATTCTATTTATCGAAAATTTTAATTTTTCCATTCTTGATCGCACTCACTTCCATGACATTTTTCGTGGTTTTCAGAAAAATCGATTTTATTAACTGAAAATTTCTATTATCGCATTGATTAATCAATTTAGGTTACACAGTGGAATGCCGAGTTAACATATGCTCTCCACTTAACATACAGATAGAAAAGTTCATTCGGTTTAAATTTAGTCAAATAACGGGCGTAACATAAATTCGGGACGGATTTTTAGATCCTTATATTTTTTTATCAATTTTGAGATCATATCTTTTATCTGTTAATACCATTTTGTAGACCTGAATATTCTCTTTCGAATGGTATGTTCCAAAAAAGAATATCAAAGATGGCTGAACTACGCGCGGGAATTGTGAGACTCTATCAGCAAAATTACAAAGTGATGGAAATTGCTCGAATGATGAATTGTGCCCATCAAACTGTCTCCATCAAGCGGTTTGACGAAACGGGCAGCAATAAAGACAGACCAAGAAGCGGGCCTCCAGTGACTGCATCACATTCAGCTGACTGCCAACAGAATTTGCTATTGAAACGACCATGAGGAAGGCCACATCCACTGCCAGTCTATCAAAGGGAACTGGCCGCCCAACTCTCCTGACTTGGCTGTGATGGACTACTTCTGCTGGCCTTATCTACAATCAAAAGCGTGTTCCAAGCCCCAAAAGTCAATCGCCAACTCCAAAACGTCTCCGTTTACGTATTGATGCCAATGGTGGTCATTTCGTTGAGTGGAACAAACGTGTGATATGTTATTCGAAAGAGGAAGAATAGGCCTTTCGAATGATACTAATCTTTTAAACATACGATAGTTAATCTGGTAAAATATAACGATCTGAAAATCCGTTGACCGTTGACATGCGGTACTACATACAACCCCATTTAATATACAAAAAGACGGTGCTCAGGCCGTATGTTGAATCAGAACTCGATTGTAATATTGCACAAATAGTACAATTTAGTGCTGGGGGTATAGTACAAGTGCTCCATGATTCGAGTAGTTTATTTGATAAACCGTTTAATTCAATACATCCAAAACCCTAACTATGTTATATTGATCAGCTGCTGCTGTTAAGCCTGGCATCCAATGAGTGAGAGTAAATTCCATGTTTTTAACGCAGGAAGGGATGTAAACTTTTTCGTTCATAATTTTTTTTCTGCTGGTGTCATTTTGTAGCTAAAATTCAGGGCTAACGATGATATTTTTTGCAGCCACATATCACTGAAGAAAAGTTTGATAAAAATGCGTTTACTCTCACTCTGCCTTAAATCATTTCTAACACTATGTATTAGTTGAAAATTTTAGCACAGTTCAAATGACAGTAATTGAAGAAGAGGACGGCAAAAGAATTTGGGTTGGAGATGTACGAAAACCAGAACTGTTTAGACCCTATAATTATAGTTTTAATAATGGGTCACATTACTTCTATTGCCTTGGATGTAACCAGTGAGTCATAGCAAGCTTTTTTATATTTTTAGATTACAAAAAACAGAAAAATGTAGCGTGGCTATATTTAAAAAAGTCAATGGAAATTCGCTCCTACCAAAAAAACCGGCCGCAGTTCTAATTGGTTGGTGGTAGATATTTATTATAGCCCAGGAAGACCACGTCGTTATAACGAGAGTCGTTACATCGAGAGTCGTTATATCAAGCTTCATTTTTCATCAAAACAGGTAGTGGTCGTTATAACGAGAGTTTATCAGAGAGATCTTCTCAATCAGCAACCATGTTTTATCCAACGTAAAACAAATTCGACAAGAAATCCATAACTAAACACTTGGGAGAAAGTAATCAAGGATATTCTTCTGTTTGAGCTTCTTCAGACGGACGGCGGCCAAAAAATCTTCCAGTTTGTCGCACATCTAGGGTTGCACCTCGGGATTAGCGGTGTTGGTCTCCACATAGCGCTGAACAATTCTCAAAGCTTCGGTGGCCTCTCGAGCTATAACTGGCGGCAATTCTTGTTCCTCCTCCACCACTTCTGAGACGCTTTCCACCATATCTGTTCGCGAGACGCCTTCTGTAATTTCGGCCAAAGTTTGGGTTCCACCATAACGACATGTTCATCGATTGCCAGGTAGTCCGCGAGGGAGACGCCATCCACCAGGTGTTCTTCCTGTAGCCGCTGCCAGATGGTGTCCAAATCTTCATGGCTCTCTGCTTACTGCTCTTCTCCATCTTGAAATCCGTCGGGCAAATTCTCCGCCAGCTAAATATCAATAAAAATTAACAAAAACTTTAAAACCTAAAAAAAAATATAACCCGCTCATCCCGCAAGAAACCGGCTTTCCGGAAGCAATTAGCCAACGTCTCCGGTTTAACCGACTCCCAAGCTCGTTTTAAGTAGCGCAAGCTCTTGAGAAGATTTGGCTTGAATTCTGTCTTGTCCTCGATTGCGGCGAGCTGTTCACGGAGTAGAAACTGGCGGTAGTTGACCTTGAGATTTTGGATGATTCCCTGGTCCATTGGCTATAAAGAAAAGTATTTTTTGTCACCATGAAAACCAAGATATTAAAACCAAACGTGTGACTCGACGGTTGTATTTGGCAGGAAGAATGTCACGGTGATCTGGTCCAATTTAATGTTTCTGTGGCCGCTAAAATTGTCCAGAAAAAAAGCACTTTTCGCTTGTTCGCCTTCAGCTTCCTGTCCCAGTTTGTCAGCCATTTCTCGAAGAGGTCTGCTGAACAACCCATTTATAAAGGAATAAACCAAGCAAAACATCAAGAAATGCCTACCAGTCATCCAGGCTTTTTTGTTTGAAGTGTACTCGACGGGCACTTGTGCATTCTTGAAAGCCCTTGGTTTAGCCGACTTGCCGATAACGAGGAGAGGCAGCTTCTCGGTTCCGCTCATATTCGATCCCACCAGAACGGTGACTCGCTCCTTGATTTTTTTTCCAGACGTGCATCGTTCTCCTAAAATTTTTAACACTTTCAAACTAATTCAATGACATTTAAAAAGTATCTTTAAACCTCACCCTTAAAAGCCAAAGTTTTGCTGGGCAGAAGTTGCCAAAAGAGACCGGTTTCATCTGCATTGAAGACGTCACACGGCGAGAAGTGAGAAATTACTTGCAGTAAGACTTCTTGTTGCCAGTTCCCGAGAGCTTCCAAATCGATTCCGGCGGCCTCGCCTTGATTCTCCTTAAAGACGATTGAGTGTCGCTGCTTGAAGTTGCTTAGCCAGCCATCACTGCCTCTGAGTCTTGAATTCCAAGGAGAGCTGCAATCTCCATAGCCTTTTCCTAAACAGTTGGTACAATTTATTTTAGAAACAAAAAATGGCTCAAAATCTTACCACCAAAAGAGGGCCCGAAAATGTCGCATTTTGGCTTGTGGCTTCCTTCATCCAGGCGAGCAGAGCCTCCTCTAGATCGGAATGCTTTGCTGTCCTCAACTTGGCTCGCTTCGCTTCTCCTCCATCATCGATTGCCTTGAGGATTTCCGCCTTGCTTCCGAGGATTGTTTTGATTTTAGATGTGGGGAGGCCGAATTGTTTGCTCAGTTCCACCGAATTCTTGCTCACCGAAGCTTCAATGACCTTCAATGTGATATCACCATCATGTTAAAAGTGTAATTTAATGCTAGATCTGTGGATATGTAGAACAAAAAACTTTTCAAAGTGAAGACACCATCAGGTTCTAGTTTCTAGCAAGGTGTTATTTAATGAAAGATCTATAGAAAATGTAGAACAAAAACTTAAAAGTATGAACCAAATTACTTTTCTTATTTGCTTCATACTTTTAACATTTTAAGATACATTTTGCATAGATCTTACACTAAAGGTACGTTCACAAAAAGTGTCGACCTAAGCGTGTTTTTAACGCAGGAAGGACTGTAATTTTTTTTCCTTTATTGAAAAAAATTTCTGTTTGTACCATCTTGTAGCTAAGATTGAGGGCTTCAAAATGAGCTATCATCAAAACACAACTTATTGAAAATTTTTGGTTAAAAATGCTTAGGTCCGCACTCAGGTAGACACTCGACTGAGTCAGCCCTTACCGCGTTAAAAAAACGCTTAGGTCGATACTTTTTGTGAACGTACCTTAAGGCTAAGTTCACAATGTAGAGGCAAATGAGCGCCTTTTAATTTTTAGATATATATATATATTTTTAATCTTTCAAAGTTTTAGTCCCAAATTGTAGCCCTAAATGTCAGCTACATTGTGCTACCAAAACTTCTAAAAAAATGAAAAATTTGTACATCTAAGCTTTGAAAGGTGCTCCCTCTGACACGTTTTTCAACACGGAGTGAGCGCTTTTTAAAGTTTAGATCTACAAACTTTTCGTTTTTTTAGAAGTTTTGGTACCACAATGTAGCTGACATTCAGGCCTACACTTTGGTACTAAAACTTTGAAAAATCATGGCTAAAAAGTGTCTGCGCCAAAAAATACCTTCCATTATTTTTTGAGAATTTTGACTAAGTCGACTGTATTAGTTTTTAAAATCTAGAAAATTGTCGAAAACCCCCTGCTTTAAAACCTTCGGGAATACCGGTTTCAAAAAAAATGAAACCCATTTCCTTACCCTCATCTGCCAGGGCTACTACTGTCTCCTCTTTATTTTTTATTTTGTTTAGAGAATGAACATTGGAAAGCTTTGTAATAATTTCTAATTTAAGAAAATAGTTAGGTTCACAAACTCATTTGACACTGATTCGTTGTTAGAGTTTGTAGCTTTTTTTTAAATTTTTTATTGTATTAAAAGAGATATTTAATTAAAAATGAAAGTTTTACGCAAAAGCCTTTTAACATAAGTAATTTTTTCGTAAATGGAATGATTCTAACCTAACAAAAGAAACTGAAAGAATGCATTGAGAAAAAAGATAAAGAATACCAAAAAACTGTGTCAATTTAAGTAAAAGCTCGTCTAAAACCGATTTTATTTTAAACAAATATTTATAATTAAAATAATTGTACAGTAGATCTTCGTTGTCGAATAATAGTTAACTGTGACGATCTTACAGTCAGTTAGGTATAGAATAAAAAATGTTTCTGTGTTAACCGAATCCTGTGTTAATTAACTGTGGGAGATTATTTTACCACCGTTTAAAAATGAGAAGAATATGTGTCGATTTTGAGATTTTCAAACACTTCCAAAATACTGGTTTCCCCCAGTAAATTGTAGAAATAAGTATGTTTTGTGTTTTCCAATAATTTTTTTTAATCAACGCTTTTAAACCTGCGATTGTAGTTTTTAATAAGTTATTAACTGGTCCATTGTAACTGAGAAGAACTTGAGAAAAGTTAATTTTTATGAAACTACTTTTTCCTTCAATCAATTTTTCTCTGACTTATTTTAATTACAATGGGCCAGTTAACATCTTATTAGAATTGCACGATTATGTGTTGACCAAAAAATGATCGGAAAAATTGTAATTTTTTAAGTAATTTTTCGACCCTCTTCTAGAGGGGGGAGTAATTAGAGGGAGGGGAGAAATTAGGGGAAATACGGTAATGTAAGATCCCCACAGTTATACTCACTTACAGCTTGTTTTAGTTTTCTTGTTCAATTTATAGCTAGAATTGACTGTAAATGACTTTCACAAAATATATTTTTGTGCAAAAAAGAGAAGTAGAACTTAGAAGTGGCCTTTTAGAATTTGTGTAAAGAAAAAATATTAAATCACAACGTATAGTCGATGTTAAACAAAGTGTATGTGAGATTATGTTGATGAGCGAAAATAAAAGACTATCACATAACGACGAAAAAAATCTTAGTTACAATGGTCATATTTACAATACTATTCTACCGAGTTGAAATAGAAAGTTGACTGTTATTCTTTTTGTCGCTAAAACCTCTGTACTTGCCTGACCTGGGAGCAAATGAGTCAGTGCGTTGAACACAGCCTCTGCAAAATTACTTGACTATCAGTATTGCTTTTAGTAAACTGAAGCTAACCTAGATAATTGAGGATTGTGCTGAGTAGAAGAAGTGGTGAAGAAATTTTTGCTAATGACCAGATTAGGATCTGCCACAGGTTTGGCTAGTTTGATCTCTCCCGCAACTAAATTTCATGGACATTTTTATAACATACTAAAAAGATATCTCACTACTGACTATTCACCTTCCCTTAAAAACTGAAAAAATTCTCACCTAAATCTTTCAAATGCTGAGCATATCCATCCTCTAAAGCTATGCATCCTCTACGTTTAGAGCCACCCACTTTGAATATTTTCTCAGGGGCAATTCCCACTGACGAGTACACATTCACGTCTTTGCTACTTCCTGAAAAACAAAAAAAAATTAATAGTTTGAGAACAATTCAAAGCCTGAAATATCTAAAAACCAACCATATGCAGCTTGAATCCTGATTCCTAGATCTATCAAATGTCTAAGATGTTGAGCCTTCTGTCTAAAAGTTGGATCATTGCAAGGGCTGTGTGAGTGTGAACATACTTGAGAGGATCAGTGGACAAACAGGGTGTGAAGAAGAGAAGACCATGTGGGAAGTTGTGTTGAGCCAGCCAAAAGCCCACTAATCTCTGTTGCATATCTGGTCTGGCTGTGACGTAGATGATCAGGTAGCCCTGGAACAATGTATTGTATTCAAAGATTCCAGAGGGCAAAAATACCTGTTGTTGCCAAAAGCGAACCACATCCACTGAGCCTAGAAAAACTAAGGTTTTTAAAAAGTAGTTTTAATTTATAATTGACTATTTGCGATTGATAGATAACTGTAGGAATAACTGTGAATGTTATATAGTTAACTAGAAGAAAAAGGTGAAATTTTGATTCCTGCGAACATTTTTAACACACGGCCTACCCCGTACTACCTGGTCTAATTCTTGGATCTTTGCCACTCACAGACACTGAACTGGTCAAGGATCCATCTATGCTGAAAACTACGCTTGGAGTTTCTTTTGGAACCACTGCTATGTACCTTAAATATAAGTTTTTATTTGAAAATGACGCATTGAAATTTGCATAACCCACATGTTCAAAAAAGAGTGGTCGCCCTGAACCACCATTCTGACTGCATTAATTCCAATGGGTAATTTCTGTTTGATGGCTACGTTCAGACGACCATGGTTGTCGGTAACTTCTTTGCTATTTAAAGTCCATTCGCCACCACTAGGACAGGTGTAGACCAGAATGTTTTCTTGGGAGAGAGCTACCAAGTCCATAGGGCCGTAGCAGAAACGAGCGTGGATTATCTGGAATTTGGTAGAGGTATAGCTGGTTTCAGGGGTGAATGGGTTGGCAATATAAGTACCTGTTCAGAGTCATCAACGACTATTAGGTCATTGGCACGATGGTTGGCAGTCAGGTTGACAATCTAAAAAGAGGTTTTGGAATGATTTGCGAAAAAAAACACAACAAACAATATACAGGGTGGACAATTCTGTAAACGACCAATTGACCAATTTTGCAAACGCAAATCAACGCGGTTTGAGCTCTCCAAGTGGTTTTGGTCCTGGTCTGTGGATGGTCTTTGGATGGGCAAGGGCCAAACCACAGGGGGACCAAGCAAAAATCGTGTTTTTGACATTATATACCAAGCGCCGCTTTAGAGAGGACGATTGCAAAACACTTTTCTCGATATCGCTTCATTACAAAAAATTATCTAATTTTTTGAGTCTTTTACCAATCCTGTTTTGACAGTCTGATCCAAAAAACCGCAAGGATTCCGACTTTGCCGATCGTTTTAGCAAAAGAAAATTGTTTTGATCTTAAAAAACAAAAGCGCCCAATTTAACCATTAATTTAGAATTTTCGACTTTTAAGGTCAAAAATTTTTTTTAAATGACCGGCAAAATCAGAATCCTTGAGAATATTTGGACCAGACTGCAAAACATAATTAGTAAAAGGCTCAACAAATTGGGTAAAAAAGGTGTCGGACCCAAAGTTTTTGGGGGTTCGTTAATTGAAGCGTCGACTGTATTTCCTTGAATTATGTGATTTCTTTGGAGATACACTGATATACCACGAACTATTATAAAGCTTTAAAAAACTCGCCTTAAACCTGGTCCTTCTCCTATTCCATGACCCTATAGGAGATTGACAATCCATGGCAGGAATCTGTTTGGCACAATTGGACACCGAAAAGTTAGGAAATGACTGGTCGTCCGATCTGACAAACTGCCTCAAAATAAACGAGGCCACATCCTTGCTTTCCCAGTAGGACGCATGCAATATATTAGGCAGGACTGTTGAAGGCAGGGATACCATTTCTAGAACTAACGATCATCACAAAAAATCTTTAACTCTGCCACAAACCAGGTGGGCAATAAAGCTCCTGGTCTATTCTCCGAGTGCCCCAGAACATGGAAGAGTCTCCAATGCTGGGGTCCAAGCCGCTGAATAGATTCTGATGGCCATCTCCAAAGGGAAATCGTTGGTATCGAGGCACTATGACAGCCGGCAGAGCAGCTAGTTTGGGGTTGAGTACAGGTTCTAATCTAGATCCGCAAGAGTCCAGAGAGTAGTAGAGGTTGAAAAGCTGGTCACACTCTAATTTGTGGACTTCTGAAAGTACAGAATAATATAGATTCTGTCTTTCTAAGAGAATTAAGATGTGGGTTGTGACCAGGATTGATCATTTGACGAAACTTGAAGTCAGCAAGGACCATATCGGAGCCTATGACAGAAACTGCATAGTCTTGCAGAAACTACTTGAAAGCTTTTTTGGCCAAGTGAAGAGCAAGACATGGAATCAAAAATGTGCGAGGCAGGATTAAGAACGAATTAGGGTACTGTCGACGGCTTCATCAATGATCACCCAAAAAGTTCGTTCCCGCCTAGGATCCGACGCTATGTGGATCCAATTTTTGATAGATGTTACTAATTTCTTTTTGACATTGTGGCCCAAAAATCGCAAGGATTCCGATTTTGCCGATCGTATTAGCAAAAAAATTTGACCTTGAAAAGGCAAAAAGCCACATCAACGTAATGCTTTTTGAAAATATCAATTGTTTCTTTTGTTGAAACAGTCGCCGAGATCGAAATGCTTGCGATTTTTCGGACCAGACTGTCAAAACAGGATTAACACAAGACTCAAAAATTGGGTCAAAAAAGGTATTGGACCCTAGGTGGAAACGAACTTGTTGGGGTGGCCTCATATCGAGGGTCCATTGTACAGAGTGGCCCAAGAAACTCCCCTGATTTAAAAAGCTCATATCTTTTTGTAGGAGCCACATTTTAAAATTCTGTTTTTACAGATAGTCTTAGAATCCTGTAGGATTCATTATTCTGCTAAATTCACGAAAAAAAATTTTTTTCACCAAATTTGCCTTGGTCCCCCCTGTTGAAAATACCGATTTTTACACTTTTCGTTTTTTAGTGAATTGTTTTCTGGACAACAGGGGGGACCAAGGCAAATTTGGTCAAAAATTTTTTTTCGTGAATTTAGCAGAATAATGAATCCTACAGCATTCTAAGACTATCTGTAAAACAGAATTTTAAAATGTGGCTCCTACAAAAAGATATGAGCTTTTTAAATCAGGGGAATTTCTTGGTCCACCCTGTATTTTACATTTTTAAGCTGAAGCATACCTCTTCCTGTCATTTTCCTCTGCATAAGCATCAAACCCAAAGGACTGCCGAGTAAAAAAGCTATGGTTGGCTTAAAACATAGATGGGTAGAAGAAGTTGATGGCCAATAATTGAGGTCCTGTAAGTAAAAAAATACATAATTCTATGCTTTAGAAAAATCTTGTAAAAATTTGCACCGAAGTTTCCGCCGAGGAAGAAGACAACCGGTTAGGAGTGGGTGGTCGAAAAGTTGCTGAAGGAGGTGCAGACAAATTCCTAGTGAAATTATTATTGATGCTAATTTTCTGCGGCATTCCAACAGATGAATTGAAAGAGGAATGGTCAGAGTGGTCGGAATGGTTGTTGGCTTCTGACTCCACCATGTTGCAATCGTCTCGAGAGCAGCTCAGGGACTGCAATTTAGGAATTTATCAATTTTCTGACGAATAATAAGATTTTTCTAATTTTAAGATGAATTAAACTGTGGTGTCAGACAAACTTGTGCAGAATTAAAAGTTGGATCAGCATCATCAGTATCAGAATTTCTGAATTCCTTCAAAAAATGCCTAAAAAATCGAATGGAAAAAGGGAAAAAAACCATCGAAAAAAGGTTTATTAGTTTTCTATTACATTTCAAGTTTTAGGACATTTTTGATGTAATTCAGAAATTATAATATTGATGATGCTAATGCAACTTTTAATTCCACACACGTTTGTCTGACATTGCAAAACCGAATTGTCTACAAAATATGGCTCAAAAGCCACATTTCACAAAACCTGGGATAATCTATGTCCTTTGACCACTCCCTTAACAAATGTTATATTTTCTAATTAACTATATCCCATCCACAGTTATTTCTATAGTTATCTACTTTTCTCAAATAGTCAATGTTATTTTATAAAAGACTGCTAAATTTACATTATTTTCTATGTGATCTCCATCATCCTCAAGATGCATTGGCAGATTTGCAGAATGAGAACTAGCGTTTCTTCCAATCGGCACATGTTGCCTTTCCTTGTTGACTTTAGCCATCGCTTCATACATCAACAAACCACCCACATAATCACCCACAGCAAACACTTCTCCGTCCTTGAAAGATCGACCCGTATCAGAGCTGAGAAATTCGGTAAGAACAATGTTGGCGCGAGTGATTGACCCTTGGACCGCCTTATTAATATTGTAAATTGATTATTTTTTGCTTAGTGCAAGGAAAAATTTAAAACAAAAACCTCGTGAAAAGTTTGCGTATTTGAAGCCAGCAGTAGAGCCAAGGAAGGATGGAAGGAACTAAAAGAGGGACAGATCTCTTTAAGCAGCGATAAAGTAGGAGCTAGTTCTTTTCCACAAGTTACTCTAAAAATAGGTGAAGTTTATTGAAACGAGAGTACACCAATTTCAAATCCTTACTTCAAAACCTGAACTCTGCTCTTTAGCTGAGGATAGTGTGAGGCCACCATAGCTTCCAAAGTAGATCTCAGGGTGTTCACATCTGTAGTTTTGGAGTCCGCAGGTGCCTGTGAAATTATTTTTTTAACTATAAAAAAGAGTGGGGCTGTATAAAAACCCAGACCCCCTAGATCTCAACTACATTTTGAGTGGTCATACGTCCGTAAATCAAAAACACAAACAAAAATATTTTGAGAAATACTAACAAATACTACCGTATTCTCTTTAATAGAAGGGAACACCGCCCCCCACCTAAATTCAAAATCGTCTTCTTGGCATTGTGTTTTTAACACTCTTTTGCAGACCATTCTCGCACAAATTACCACCCTGGTAGCCACTAAGATGAGCTACAAATTGTCGGCTAACTTAACGTAACAAAAAAAGTCTTCAAAAAGTTGGTGAAAACACAATGCCAAAAACATCATTCTCAATTAAGGCGTTGCCCTTCTATTGGAGAGAATACGGTATTTTCTTATCTCTACCCGAAATTCCAAAAATAAATTTCGAAATCTACCTCAGGAAACACATCTCCATGGAACATCAACACTAACAAACAACTGCTAGTATCTGGCTTTGGAGTCAACACCTGCGTCAAATTGTCCTCTCCCTCGCCCACCAGCAATTCCGAGCTCCACCTAATTAGTGAAGGCTTGTGGTTTGGAGGCGTTTGTTCGTAGCAGTCGAAGAACTGGTCTTCAGACTCATTCAAACTGTCATCACCCTCCTCATCCTCCTCAGACCCTTCTTCCCCTCTACTACTGGAAGTGTTGTTGTCCTTGCCGGTGGCTGAAGAAGACATGAAGTTGGAAAGGTATGTCTGAGCCTCGGCTTCTAATCTACGGATGTCGGCCATGGTCAGGTCAACCCATTCGTCCTGCCAGGCCCAAGCTTGGCGGTGTGCTCGCATCATAGTATTCTACAAAAAAGAGGACGCTATTTTCAAACAGCGGCTATCATTTGTTGCTCAAATCGCAATATACACCTCCCAGTCAGTTTGTCTTGCCCTCAAGCTGATTTTTTTTAAATTTTTTCTTAAAAAGAGCGGGCAACTTGTGCGACTACAAGTTTCTTACATGCAAGGCGCGGTGGATAATTATTTTTATTTTTTATTTTATTTTTGGCCCGAAATTGCTCGCATGTTCGGCCCCTCTTGTGGGCACTCTAGCTGTTTTGAGCAATATGTAGAAGTAATTTGATGCCAGATTCGAAATGAGCGACCCAAAATACTTCTACACATTGGTCAAACAAGCCAAAATAATTAGCGTGCCCCCAGGTGGGGTGGAGCCTGCAAACCACTTTAAGCCATCAAACAATAACGCTTATCCATTGCGCCATGCATCAAAGAAATTTTGAGTCACACAACTTTAACTGCTTTTTATTTTTAACTGTTTTCAAAATAAAATTATTGACTTTTGTCCGAAAAAATTGAAGAATAATCAGCTTGTGGCAAACTTGCTGGGGGTGTATGCTGCGATCGAGTGGGGAGTTGATTGTGTAGTTGGATTGAGCCTACTTATTTTGAATAACTCACCCTCAAAGCTAGGTCATGGATCCATCGTTCTGCTCTAGTCTAAAAAAACCAAATAACTGGTCACAAGAAGTGTTGATATCAAAAAATTATGCTACCTGCAATCCCCAGTACCTGAACTCGACCCTACAAATTTTGTAGGCACACATCACCGGTTTGTTTTCCTTCAGGTGTTGCTCCACCCAGCCATCACTTAAAGGTCCTCTACCTGTTTTTTTGCTTTGGTACACTTTGGGGTCTTCTTCAGCACAATAGTCGTGGTTGGATATAGGGTCTTTTACAAAGTCCATCACATCTATAAATATAGACTGGATTTTCGGAATTAAATAAAATTACCAGTCAAAATATATGAGCTGGATGAATGTTTACTAATCTCTATATAGTATTTGGACTGGTGTCCGTCCTACTTTTTTAACTTCAAAAGCTCATAACTTCTTTGTTGCTCAGTCATATCAAGTCCAGTTTTCTTTCTGCAATGCGCCTACGTCTCCTCTTTCGAATGAGTATAAACATTCTGTATAAATTATAGCTCGCGCATAATATGAAGATGATTAGAAAAATTTCTTAGATGAAATTGCCCTAACATTGGAAAAATTGTTCCACATCTTTTTCAAATTTGCGACATTTTTTGGCGCAGAGTAGGAGAGCTTTCTTGCGCTTTGGGACCAAAGAGGGTAACGTATCAGCTGAGTTGCCGGATAAGGGTGCTTTTCCGAAGAGAGCTATTACCGACATGTGCAAACTCAAGCATTGGATTAGCGAGGTTGGCGAATAAGAGGTGGTGGTTGTCTTTTTAAGGAAGTTTAAGTGTAGTATATTTTTTGGGTCTCATGATAAATGACATTCTTTCATAATTGACGCCTGTAAGGCGCCACTCCACCTTTTTTTATTAAAAAGAGAATTTTTTTATAAATTTTGCTTGTTATCTTGTTTTAGAATACGAATTTTTTTGCCAGAAATGAATGCTTTGTATAAATCAGCGAGACCTTTTTGAACGATATGGATATATATGAAGATTATATCATGATTTTCACTCTTTTTTAAATTTAGCAAATGGTTTTACTGACCCACAACCCTGTGCTTGAGCTCTTCCAAGGGCAATTGGAAGACATTGGTTTGAGTGCCAGCATCGTCCACATACCTGGTCTCCACCTCCACACTGAATCTGTCCATGAGAGGACAGGAGTATCTGGTCTTGGTGAAAGGATAGGCATTCCAGGACTCTTCATGTGCTTCAAAGGCTGTCGATGGCAGCACACTTCGTATCCACACTACAAAATATTAGCCTTTTTTAATATTAGCTGTTTTATGCAATTTTCAATAAAATATGCTACAGTAAACTGTCGATAAATCAGCACTCTCGGGAATAGCGAAAGGGTTGGAACAAAAAGATCCCCGGCCAAAAGTGCCAATTTATCGAGAGTGTACTCAATGGAAGACCATTTAAAAATTGGCTTATGGTTAGTATGGCTAGTTGTAGCCAAGACTTAGAGCTTAATTTCGAGCGTTCATTTTGACCTGATTAGAATGATAAGAAGACTACTTTTTAAATATGGCTGTGGTTACTTGCTCCCGTCAAAAGGTTCAAAACTTGTTTTTTCTCAACAATTTAATTTTTTTGAAACTTCAATACAAACGTCCTGGATCTTAGCTTTCTAGCGAGCCATCAATTGACCCAATAAAATTTTTACAGAAAAAGTCTTTGAATGGAGCAACTTTTGAGAAAATTCAATCCATTCAAACACCTTTTCCTACTATTTTTCTAAATCTTATCAGGTCAGTTGATAGCTCGTTAGAAAGCTGAGATCCCGAACTACACGTTGGTAGAAAAATTAAAACAAAAATCTTGAAAATAGTTGAGAGAAACAAATTTTAAACCTTTTGACAAACCTTTTGACGGGAGAAAGTAATTTTCACTAAAAAACTCTTCAAAAATAATATTTTTGGTGTTGGGCCTTTCATTGACCAATTTGATATGCATTTATTTGGCAAACACTTTTCACAGTAAAAAAGCAAATTCTTAAAAAAACATTTTGTCCAATAAATTTTACTAATTGCTTTTGACAGAAACCAAAAAATGTGCCTAAATTGTTGCTAAACACTTTGACTGCAAATTTATTAGGACAAATTTTGCAAAATTAGCCCAATTTGTGGTTGATGACTATAAAAAATTATCAAAAATGCAAAACAAACCTGGAATTTTGTTGCCGATATGGTATATTTTGTAGGTGTACTGTCCAGAACCCCCGGGTCCATCAGTATAAGGTTTATTTGTAATAATTTCAACACCGCTACCTTCGCCAGAACTGTCCAATCGGGACTTTTTCTGAATAAGCACAGAATTAAGGAAAAGCAAAAAATATTTTTGCGGTACTTGTATCATGTAAAGTTGGGCTATCCGGTACTCTTTTACTGTCAAAGGCAACTAAAATTGACTTTTTAATATAAGAGGGGCAATTACTGTATTATCTCCAATAAGCGCCCTCTCTCCAATAAGCGCCCCGGGGCGCTTATTGGAGAGAGGGCTTATTTTTCAATGTTCCTGTGCCGAATATTTTTATTTCTTGAATACCTGAAGAAAAAAGACATTTAGCTAAAAAAGGACATGTTGACCATTTATGAGAGAAAAGGTCAATTTATCCAGTGCTTATTGCCATTTTTAAGCGAAAAAAAGGATTTTGACTAAAATTTTATAAATAAATAATAAACAAATAAATAAAAAAATCGGGGTCATGAAAAAGGACAAATCTTTTTAAAAAGGACGTCTAAAAGCCCTGCCTATAACCCCTTACCCTTTACAACCGTGATTTGACAAAGGAATTAAAGCAATTTATACCCCGATCACCCAAAGCTGGTCCCCAGGGGTGACGTGTTAGCCAGCTTTGACTGTATTGCTTTATGTATTGCATTTTAAGTGCTCTACAACATTTGAATGCGAAAGAGTGATGTGATGGAAGGGACAGAAAATTTGGACTTCTTGCACTCCTTATCGGTATTTACTCGTAATAGACCTTAAACTGAATGACATGATTACCAAGTATTTTGGTAATCATGTCATAGGTATTTTGGCCATATCCAACAAAGTGGGAATTTTTAATTTGGTTCCCATGTTGTTTTGTTTGTAATATTTTAGGCTTGGGTAAGGGTTGGACAGCGTATGTAAATATGTATGAGTCTGTTTTAACATACCACTTCCTAGGGCGATTTCACTGAAATAGTCTCATATGAAACTTTTCGGTTTTTTTATTTATTTTTTAATTCGGTTAAAACGGTGGTTTTTTAATTAAATGGGTTACATAACTTGTTTTATATTTTTATTTAATATAACCACAAGAGAAGTGAGGTATGGTGGGTATGTAAAACAATGGATGCGTACCCTGAAGGACTATCCAATTTTGAAAAATCGAAAAGGTAAATTTATATAGTGAATGGCACAAGTGAGCTCCTCACAGTCAAAACTAGGGTTAACTGTAAGGACCTCACAGTCAATTTTAGAATTAACTCTAGTTATAGTTAACTCTCCAATTTATAGTTAGCAGTTAACTCTCTATTTACAGTTAACTCTCCAATTTATAGTTAGCAGTTAACTCTCTATTTACAGTTAACTCTCCAATTTTACAGTTAGCTCTAACTATATTAAAAAATGCCGCTGATTGTTGTACAATTTTCAAATGAAAATATTGTTTTTACAAATTTAATTGTCACAAATAAAGTACTTACCAATATTCTATACTCCTTGACTAACATTTTCAGTTTTTACAACAGAAATTTACGAAGAATCGTTAGAGTAATTATAGGAAAAATGATGTACAAGGTATTATCATCCTTTTAGAACAATAAATAATGATGATGGTAATAATAGTAGCAGAATTTTCGAATTGATTGATGTCATTTTGTGAGCATGAACACTAGATTAAAACCATCTTCAGAGGCTGAAGAACACTTGAAATGTGGTTTTTTAATCTTTCATTCACATCTATACACAACTTCAAAAAAAGTGAAATTGTCCAAAGCAAAAAAAAAGAAATTTGAGTAATCAATACGTGTTTGTATTCCACAGGCGAAACTTCTCATATTTGAGCCAGTTTGAATCTAACGGGGTTGGCAGAAATCTTTTTTTGGGATTTTAACCGCTGCATAAATATTTTTCCCTGCTAACGCCTTCTAGCCGAATTGAAACAACTGATTTTTATTTGAAAAAAATATATTTTCACCGCGGTTAAAACCCCCCAAAATGATTTCCGCCTTCTTTTGAATCTATATGGTCGACATGAATACAAAAGAGGTACATACAGGCCCGCAATTTGGGGGCAGGGTGACCAACTCAAATTTTTAAAAAGATTGTAAAATTTTTCCAAAAGGAGACATCGTAAAGGTGGCATGCTGACAGAAATGCGACAAAAGTGTCACCTTTCATTTTTTTAAAAGGTGGCAAAATTTTTCAAAAGGTGGTAAATGCAATATTTACAGTTAACTAAATGGAAGGCAACCATTGACTGTTTCAAGTCAATAGTTAACTGTAAAATTAACTATGTAAGATTAAATATCGCTTACACAATGAGGAGGCGGATGCTAAAACAGACTACTCACTAAAACAGAATTCTCGCTTTGTTTATGCGATTATTATGTAGTTGAGGTTTTGGGCTACCAGATGGGTTATTGCTCCGAAAATTCCGATAAAATTTTAAGAATCCGTCCAAATTGAATTCGAGTGCGGATGCTTGGGCGGATTCTTCCTTTTTTATCTTAATTTTTTCAACAAAATCTACTTTATCAATAGCTCATCTGGTAGCGCTGAATCTTAGCTACAAAATGGCAATAACAGAATAATTTTTGAAAAATTTTAAAACGACCATTTCTGAGTGACAAATCTGATTTAGCATTTGCAAACAGCCTGCTCATTGTGAATGCGCCTTAAAGGTGCAATGCTTGATTGTCACTCGACAATTTTCTCCTCAAACTTATTATTTTGGTTAAAAAAGGCAATAACCTATTGCAACTCACATACACTTGATACTTTACACAAACACTAGCTATGACAGAAACACGCAGCAGCAGATAGCTGGCTGGCTGTTGCTGGAGATTAGCGCTGACAAACAGAATAGGCAATTCATTTGTTGCCCCCATTCACACGTTCGTTCTTTTATATATAACAATAAATACATACAACATGGCTGCCAGTTTAGAGGCGGTCTCTTTTATTCAGCTCCAAGGTTTGTGCTTTGAGTATTCAATATATGGGTGTTTGTGTGTGTTCGAAAAGGCAAGTGATAAGCAAGACGTATACAAAACATTGCGTGTTTATGTGATTGAAGAGGTCATCGAGATTCGTTTGGATTGTTTTCAAGGTTCTAAAGAATAAATGACCAAGTGATAAAGTATTAGTGTCAACTTAACAATCGACTGTAGCGTTCCCACAGTAAATTGCACAATTGACTGTGAGGACAGAACAAAACACATTTTTGGTAGTTGCTTTGATAAGCACAAAGACTACACAACATTTTAAAAATTTATGCACATTTTTAAAATCCAGTTTTCAAGTCAGAGGATTCACGATATATGTATACAGTCAACGAAAAATTTTAAAAAATATTCAAAATTTGTTGAAAAAAAAATTTCCAAATTTGACGGGATTAATTACTATTTTGACGGGATTTTTGAACTTTTTCACTTTTAGCCAATAAAAATGCAAATACTATAGGGCACAAACCTTATGGGTTGTTCATATTCTTTGAGCTCGGATTTTTGGCTACGTGAACACCTTTGATCTGAACTCGAAGTCGAACTTGAACGTGTTTATATAGATAACTTCGATAGCTCAGAATCCCACCCTGAACCATTCAGAACCACCCTAAACACTGATTCAGGGTACTTAATTAATGGTTCGGGGTGATTTAAAGTAGTTTAGAATGATTCTGAATGGTTCAGGGTGGGATTTTGAGCGATTGAGCCGATCAAAGTGGGATTCTGATGCGCGCAATCTAATTTTCCCAAAAGTCCCCCCGCCCTTTAATAAACCCCCGAAAAACTCACTTTCAGTGGCTTTTGGTCTTTCTGGGCTGGGATTCTGAGCGATTCAAGCTACTTTCAGACTATATAAATAGAAGTCCAGCAAAATTTTGAATTAAAAATGCAAAATCTAAGCAAACATTGAAACGAACTTGAACACGAAGTACATGAACAAGCCATTACTTTTTTTCGAAACCATAAAAGTGTGTTACTCCAGCTGGAAAACATTGTTCAAGTTTTCCAAGAAAAAAGAAAATCCGAAAAAACAACAACAATCTTTTTTTCCGTCTTTATAGGAGTAGCTTTAAGTTTATTTCCTGCAGAAAAATTTAAAAAAGGTAGGAAAACAAGCTGAAAAAAGGCTTTCGAATTCAAACATATGTAATGAAATTAAGTAAGATTTTCGGTAAATAAATTTATTTTAAAACACGACCAGTGAGTCTTTTTCAAACAACATTTTTTCGTATCATTTTTTTTCGCTGCTACGTGACGTATTTTTTTCGAATCACAACTACAATTAACTGTAATCATCCCATAGTCACTTCCACAGTCAACGGCTCATAGTTTATTGTACAGTTAATTTTTTAATCTCACAGTTTACTCTACAGTCAACTGTAATAATATAACAGTCAGTTCAGAATCAATCACGTAATTTAACTAACAAACGTATAAAAAGTGCTTTAAGCAAAAAGGAAGCAAAAAATAAATAAAACATAAAAAGAAGAAAAAAGCAAAAAATCTAGCATACGACTAAAATCCAGACACTACCACACACACTAAAATCTTGAGAACACGTCCACATATAGCCAAGGCAAGAGTTCCGTTACCCATATAAACAGCGCAAAGGTCTAGCTCTTTCATCTAGCCTCCAGCCAGCTGGTCAGACACACAAACTGGCTTGGCACTTATCCTGAGCAAGACCAGCTAGCATGGTGGGACTCTGGTTGTGCTCTTATGACTACTAATAGTAGAGCTGCGACTAGCTTTTGTGGTTGACAGAGGTTAACTAGCAGCAGAACATCGCATGCTGCTTAGGGTTGGCTAAAAGCTAAATTTTTGCCAATAAATTAGGTATTAGAGTGTAGAACAAAGCTGTCACTCCTATTTTTTGGCTGGTTGGTTAGCTAACTGGTTGATAATTAGCTGGTTGGCTTATTTGGAATTTTTATGCGAATGACGAAGATTGAGCTTGGAGAGGAGATAATTGAAGAAAAAAATTTGAGACGAGCAATGACGAAAAAAATATAAGGGATTTTTCTGAAGAAAAGGTCTATTCAAAAAATATAAAAGCGTGTTTTTTGGAATTTTAGCGTAAAAAAATTTAAGTCAAGTCATCACTCAAAACTTAGTGGGTATTGCTAAAAAGATTTATAAAAAGATGTATTTTCTAAAAGTTATCAAAAATTTAATATGGTTTTTCTGACTACCGCATAACCTTTATTAATTCTCCTTTCCAAAAGTCACAGATATCCAAAATAATATTTTTCAAAATTTTGACTTCATCCAAGTTTTATATTCTTTTTTATGCCCCGATGTTGTTGCCCTATTTGCGTGCTTATGGAATCACTGGGTGGCCCATCATAAACCAGCGTATTGGTTTTCGCCATAACTTTTTTGTTTTTCTCTCTTAAGACGAGATCTTTTTTTTATTCGAAAGAGGAATGGATGAGAAAGCGAATGACACCAAACTTTTTCATTTTTGTTGCTGTGCTCATCGTTCAAAACGTGTTTGATTAAAAAGTTGGGTTTTCTTTGTTTTAGCCATGGTCGGCGTGGAGTTGTGGGTCCGTTCCTCTTGGTGTCTGCAAATGCTCCAACAACAGTTCTTTCCGGCAGTCAGAAGCAAGTGGTTTTGATTTTTTCTTTGATTTTTTTTGAGCGCGCCTTCGCAAGCCTTCCGCAGGAGATGTCGACAGAGCAATTGGAGCCTATCGAACGCGTCTGGAATACTGCCTCGAAGTGAATGGGAAGAGCGTGGAGCATGAATATTGAGCAAAAATTGTTGTTATTTTTGTCTGTTGCTGTTAGTTAGTGTTCAAATAAAGTTTTCGTTGCAAGTTTGGTGTCATTCGCTTTCCCATCCATTCCTCTTTCGAATAAAAAAAGATCTCGTCTTAAGAGAGAAAAACCAAAAAGTTATGGCGACAAAAAAGTTATCTGGTTTATGATGGACCGCCCTGTACTTTCAGCTTGATGTCGTTTGACGAACTGCGAGTTTCGTGACCTTAAAACTTGCTGATGTTTCTTTAGTCTACAGTATTCACAGAAATTTCAGTTTCTTCTACAGGGTGGCCCATCTTCGTCCGACTCTTGCTTTTGGCCATAACTTCTCGTAATCTTATCGATTTTTTCAAACTTTTTTTTTAAATTGCTTGCAAGATCGGGGGAAACGAGATGGTAATAAAACATGGGCTTGAGTTCAGAATACCCCCACGCAGATGGCTTAGACAGAGGAGATAACCTCATATTCGTGTTTCTCAACCCCGATTTCATGCCAAAATAGGCTGTTTTTAAAATTCTGAGCAAAAAAAAAATCGATCCACAAGGGAGTATGATGGTTTTTTAGTCAAAATTTCATAATTCAAATTGGCGCCTTATTATCAGACTTTTGATGACTCTTGAAAATTCAATTCGAGTCCAGACATTTTTGATGATTATTTGTCCCACAAAATTTCCCTCTTATCCAATTTTTAGTGTCGATATCTACCAGTTTTTTATAGCTCATATGCGCATGTTTCATTAGTATCTTGTTTCCCCCGATTTTTGCGAGCAAAAATTGAAAAAATCCGATAAGATTACGAGAAATTGAGGCCAGAAGCAAGCGTCGGACGAAAATGGACCACCCTGTATTACCTTCTTGGTGTCTCCCTCAATTTAATAGAGATATTCAACCATTGATTTCATGATGTGCGACTCTGCTTTCTTGTTTCTCTTTTACTTAGCTTAGGCTTGTCAAACTCGCCCGGGAATTGTATTTCTGATTTAAAACATACAATTTTATCGACGAAAAAGATACTGGCGACATTTTGACGTAATTTTATGGCCTAAAATGCTATTTTGATCTGAAATGGATGAAATAGGAAGAAGAAAACAATTTTCAGGCAAATCTTGCATCGGAAATTTCAAATCGAAGTATAAAAGTCAACTATTTCGTTGTCAGACCAAGATTTTTCTTGTAAATTGCACTGTCCATACCTCCTCGATTTTTCTTTATCGGGGAAATAGGCCAAGGAGTTGTCGGGGGATTCCTGGGAATTCCCCATTTGACAACCCTACTTTTTGTTAAGCTTTCGAGGCATTCTGAAGTAGATACATTATATCACTTAAAAAAAGAGAACACAAAAAATAAAAACAGCACTCCAAATGCCTTTTCTGTCAAATTTACAAATTTTCGAACCTTTTATTAATATAACAAACTAGCTTTGTTACAGTGCAAATAAATACTAAAAAGTGTGGGAAAACATACATATGCGAAAGAAAATATCGAAAAAAGTGTGAGAAATATGTTTGGTTTCCAAAAATCAATGGTTTATTTCACTCTTTCTGGGAATCTGTTGACAAATTCGTATTCCTGGTTAAAATTTAAATAAAAAGATGTGTTATAAAAAAACTAATAGCAAAATATCAACTTTATATTATTATCTGCACCCATAAGAGGTGGGGCACATAACCTTCGATGCTCTTATTGACCATATCCGGAGACATTTCTCTAAAGGCCCCTCAATTATGTGCTGCAGGTCTTGCAAACTAGACATAGGCCTCGTGAAGGCTATTAAGTTGATGAATGTTCACAAAAAATCGCAGTTTTTTAAGCCCGTAGAATGAGAAGTCAATTTCAATTCAATATTAATTTGACTAAGAGTTGCGAGCGATCCAGTGATCTGCCGGTTGACATACCCAGCTAGTCCATCTCCTCCCGTGTGATGCGCTTTTGCAGAGTTGTTCGCAATGAACCAGCTAACTATTTAAATTGTTTCTTGTTCAGAGAATGCAATTTCGGTCAGTTGTTTAGATGAGAAAGGATTGGAAAATGGTAACGGAGTAACATGGTGATGCCTACTTATCGTTTTGATATCTGGGCATAAAAATGTAAGATACAAGCCCTAAAACCTACCCCCAAATTCAAAGTGTTTTTGTCTCTTTTTTTCCGAAATCATATCGAAAATCTATTTTGACAGAAAAAATACCTAGAACTTCAGCTTTGAAATAATATAAAACATGTCTACATATCTCAGAAAAAATGTTTTAAAAAACCAAAAACAAATTCGTAAAAATTCGAGACTCACTCTGTATTTACATCCACTAAAATTAATTCCAAAAATTTCAACTCAAACAATACTTTTTCAAACACCCAAAACAAACGAAAAAAACTATTTTTTGAAGAAAATATATTCAAACACTAGGCCAAAAATATTCAACTAATACATTGTTAAACCAACTTAATAACCTCAAAGATAAGTTATTTATGTATTTGTTCACTTACTTGACCACTACCTGAATCCACCTAAATTGCTGACCATCTGGACGAGTGTCAATGGGTGACAATGACTCACTTAATGGAGCACAGCAGAATGGAGCAGATGCCACCTGTGGCTACTGGAAACAGTCTCTATATTTGTTGCAGGAGAAGGCGCCCAAACCCAGGGCTGTGAAGTGTCTCAGTCCTGTTCCTGATGCACCTCTGTTTTATGGCCCAGAATTCCATGGATTGATCGAAAGGAATGAGGCTGAAAAAGCAAGGAGTTTTTGAGTTTTTAAGCAATCTACATCAAATGAAAACTAGCACAAGTTCGAATCTCCGCTAAACCTTACCCTATTTTCGGTGGGTTTTATAGATCCTGGCCAAATTACTGATTTTATTTCCGGTATTTTTGAATAATTATTAAAATTTTTTGGTAAATTTTAAAAATAGGGTATTACCCAGATGGGATCGGAACTTGAAACTATGTCAAACGCCTGCGTTTTCGGATTAAATTATGATTTATTTACAGAAACTAGTGGAAGAGGGTGAAGGTGCCTATTTGGTGCGAGCTTCCAAAAGATCAGCCCATGCCTACACCCTTTGCATGTTATTTGATGGAAATGTGTTGAACTATAAGCTGTTCTATGATGGAGCCCATTATGTGGGCGAAAAAAGGTGCAAATTTTTTAGTTAAAATTTCTCTAGGTGTGCGGTTATTCTACTTTTAGATAAAGTTAAATTAATTGTTAAAATTTCAATTGACTTGACCGGAGGGGGTTTTGCATGATATACCGTATTTCATCTAAAGTTGTTCCCAGGAGCTATTTTTGTACCCTCAAACATCGGAAAATTCGAGTGCGGTCTCGAGATTTTCGGGAGCTCAGCCAAAATTGAAAATAGGCTGTTCAAAAATTTGAGATATTTGAAACTTTGGTCAAGTTCGATCCCGCCTAGTGACATACCGCTTTTTTGCAAACCCTAGATTTAGGTTTGACACAGTGGATTGTCTGGTCCGCGATGGCTTAATTTCCATGTTCTTGGAGAAGCAGGTAAACTTTTTACATAAAAAGTATATATTTGACTATTTCCTTGCAATCTGCAGGCCAGTGACTATATCAAGAACATGGCTGACGAAGCTATTTACGAACATTCCCCGTACTCCCAATACAACAAATCTGCGGCTGAGCAATCTCAGAAAGCAAAGCCGGTGCAAGCAAGGTGTCATAATTTTTCGCCCTTCACCTTCAAAATGCCCCACTACTGTGACTATTGCCGGAATTTCCTATGGGGCATTGTGCAGCAGGTAGGTGCTAAAATTGTTCTTGCACCTTTTCCTAGTAAAAGCTTGTAACTGCAGGGTGTCAGGTGCGTTGACTGCGGCTTCTCAGCCCACAAAAAATGTAGTGAAAAGGCCAGACACGACTGTCAACCTGAGGCCAAATATGTCAAGAGAATGTTCGCCGTGGACCTAACCACCCTTTGCATGGCCCACTCTGTTAGGGTATAAGAACGCAATTTTTACAAAAAAAAAATTTCGACAAGGTATTTTTTAAACGTACAACCACTCATTTTGTAGCCCTGAAGCCCAGCTACAAATTGAGAAGTCTAAAATAGCCTTATCAATTTGTCAAAAACACAATTTTACACAATTTTCTCAAAATTTTGGCTTGATCGAATCCAAGCTATGTTGCAGGTGCCGCCAGTGCTGATGCAGTGCATTGAAGAGGTGGAAAAGAGGGGCATTGCTGTAGAAGGAATCTACAGAGTCTCTGGCTCACATGAACAAATGGAAAGGCTCAGACGGCAGTTTGACCTAGCCACTACTACAGACACCGTCGACCTGGCTCAGGTACGGGGGGAGCGGGGTGGGGGTGGGCATTGTCGACCACTTGGATATATGTGTAACGTTTACAGGTGGAAGACATTCACACAGTAGCTGGTCTTCTAAAACTTTACCTCCGTCTTCTACCTCAACAATTAGTGCCATTCTCAGTCTTCAAGTTGCTGCTAAAAGCCTACAATGCCTATAGAAATAGTGCCGACAGGGTCAAGAGTTGTAGGTGGGTGAATTTTGGTGTGTGAAGTATTTTACTATGCGAAATGTGCACAGGAAGCTCAATCCTTAGCAAAAAGCTGAACCCCGGAATCCTTGCGATATTTTGCACAAGACTGACGAATCATATTCGGCAAAAAATTTTCAAAAATTGATGTAAAAAAGTGCATTGTGCTCAGAAAATACAAAGCACCAAAAAATATACAAAAAATAGTTAACTTAAAAGATACAACATTCCTTTATGAATTTTATATGAGTTTTGTATGTCTATTGTATGACTTTTGTATGTCCTTGTGTCCTCTGTCTCGTTGTAAAAAATTTACATATTTTTGGCTGATTTATCTCCGCATTACCTTTAGAACACTACTAAACATGGGAAAAAATCAAGTGTTCTAAAGGTAATGCGGAGATAAATCAGCCAAAAATATGTAATATTTTAGCTACGAGACAGAGGATACAAGTACAGACAAAAGTCATATAAAACTCATATAAAATTCATAAAGGAGTTTTGTATCTTTTAAGTTACCGTATTTCCTCTAATAAGCGCGCCGGCGCGCTTATTATTCAAACCTCCTTAGGGGTGCGCGCTTATTAGAGCATGCGCACTCATTGCAGGTTATATTTCGCTCCCTCGGACCAAAGAAAATTTTCACCAAACAGAAGATTTTCAAAGCAAATTTTATTCGAATTCCATAACAGCAAAATATCAAACAAACAATCAAACAATACGGTATTTTGGGTTAATCAATGAAATCATTGGAGCTTTTTCGACCGGCGCTCTCTAAGCCAGGCTGCCAATTGTATATCGAGATCCTTGAATTTGAGTGGATGTCCTCTTCCTGTTAGCTTCTTCTTGAACTTTCCTGCTGGCGATGACTCCCTGAGAGCAAACAGTGAACAAACACTAACAAAAGACTTACTTGATCTTGTATAGTAGCACTTCCTGTTTTACCCAATCCTGCACCCTTTTTTCGATGGACTCCGAACTTCTCGGCTGCCGCTGTATTTGAAACTTCTTTTGAGTACTTGGCAACCTTTAGCTTAAACTCCGCCGTGTAGGACTTGAGCTTTCGCGGCGTCACGATTTTTTCATGCTCTGAGCTGCTCCCATAGTTTGCAACAAACTCCATTAGCCTAAAATACCGTATTGATTTTTCTCATGAAAATGCGATTTTCGCCAAAGATGGGGGTAACCCAGGGTTGCCAGATGTGCTTTATTTAAAGATTTGTACTTTATTTGGGACCTCAAATCTTTAGAAAAAAAATTGTACTTTATTTAAAGATTTGTAATTTATTTGGGCTTCTGTACTTTATTGTACTTTATTTTCGAATTGGCGCGAAAAATATAACAAATTTTGCTTCTGAGCAAATTTTTTTTTTTCAAAATTTCTGCCTGCGGCGCAGTTTTAATTCAATTTTTATTTGACTGTTCATTTTGCTTGCATTTCTGCGTTGCTTGTTTCAATTGTGAACTTTCAGTGCTAATCTCAGACATGCATCAGCCAAGAAGAAAGAACGTCTACAAGGCCGACTTCGCCAAGGAATTCAAAGGGACCAAGAAAGGGAAGGACGACAATCATGCTCACTGCATTCCGTGCAAGTAGGAAATCAATCTGGCTTCTATGGGCAAAACAGCGATCAAGCAGCATCAGGACTTGGAGAAACACAAGCAGAACGCTAAAGCCGCTGGATCTACAAGGTTTCTTTTACTTTGAATGCTTTGTTATTGTTCTATCTTTTCAGAGCTCTCGCCAACTTCATGCCAAGCCGATCTGCGCCGACTGCAACCGATGACAAGACTGCTGCCGCTGAAGGAGCCTGGGCGTTCCATGTCGCGACTCACAATCAAGCCTTCTATTCGACCGACTGTGGCTCCTCCAATGCTCTCTTTCGCACAATGTTCTCCGATTCAGAGGTGGCCAAGAAGTTTGGTTGTGGACGAACCAAAACTCAAGCATTTCTGAAGGGTTTGTTTTGTTTTTGGGTTTCTTGTTGATTTCACTTCTTTAGGTGTGCTGGCTCCTTATTCCGTCGAATGTTTGCTGAAAGAATCGGGCAGTCAACCGTTCTCGATCTCGACCGACGCCTCAAATCATAAGGAAATAAAGTTGTTCCCGCTCGTCATCAGGTTTTGTTTCATTTGTTTCAACTTTGATATGCGGAACTCTTTCAGGTTCTTCACAGCCGCCAAGGGAGTCCAAGTCCGCCTACTCGACATGAAGGATCTGCCAGGAGAGGATTCGCAGCTCGTGGCCGACTTCATCACGCAAATCTTGGAGAAGCATGGACTCACGTGGGAGAATCTCGTTTCATTCTGCGCCGACAATGCTCCCGTCAATTTCGGAGGACGGCGAATGAAGGGGCCAAACAACAGCTCCTCGTCAAGAAGAAGAATCTGATTCCGGTCGGTTGCCCTGCTCACATCTTTCATAACGCTGCAGAGAAGGGTGCTGATCGACTTCCTTTGGGATATCGAAACGGTCGTCTTTAAACTCGCCCGTTACTTCAAGGGATCAACCAGCAGGCATGAGCAATTCAAGGATGTTTACGAATTTCTGGAGGTCTGTAATTTCTTTTTGGAAGAAATTTACTTTGTTTTTCAGACAATTCCGACGCATATTCCGACTCGATGGCTTACGTTGAGCAAAGTGATCAACCGGATACTGAAGCTCTGGAAACCGCTGACTGCTCTCTTTGGGTTTGGCAAAAAGTCTCTACTCTTTCTCGAGAAGTTCTTTGCTTCGGAGGAATCGCTGCCAGTCCTTCAGTTTCTTCAAAGTGTTTTTGCCGTCTTCGAAAAGCCGCTGCTCCAACTTCATGTTTTCTTTGCTTCTTCAACTTGTTAATATTTTCATGCTTTTAGAAATCAACTGCGCTTTTGCCGGAGCTGTTGGAAATTGTCGACTCTTTCAAGCAGAAAATCGTGGAGCGCAAGGCGAGGGAGTTCTTTGGAGCGGCAACTGCAACTTCTCTTCAGATTTTGGACACGAATGTGAAGCAGAGACTGAGCGCAAGTTTCCAGGTTTCTTTTTTTAAAGGTGAGGGAATTGTAACTTTTCTTTTAGGACTTCTATGCGACGGTGATCGACAACATCGACAAGTGGTTTCATGTGGAGTTTCTGCCGACCAACATTTCGTGGATCATGCTGAAGCAGAAGAACATCGACCACACCGAGGCAGTGGAGCTGGCAAAGCAGGTGGCACTGGAAATCGCAGATAAGGATGAGCTATTCAACGAAGTGACCGAAGTCAATCGGATGTTGCGGCAGATTCCAGATGAGCTTTTCGAGGCGGAAACAGTGGAAACCAAATGGAAAAAGATCTTCAAGGTAAGCGAAAATTGTTTTATGGATTTCCTAACTTCTTCTTTAGGAAAACGACTCGCTTCCAAATCTCTATCGTCTCGTGAGCATCATCCTCTCCATTCAGCTGTCGAGCGAGTCTTCTCCTTGTGCAAATCCCAGTGGACAGATGCAAGGAATTTGCTGCAAGTGGAAACGGTGAAGGCTCTTCTACAAGTGCGAGTAAACTTCGAAATCGACTGTGCCGGTATCTACAAGCTGCTCATGATTGATGGAGAACTAAGAAAGAAAATCCAAGAAAACGAGAAATATGATTGAAACTGTTTTTGTTTGTTTGAAAAGTGTTATCTGACGTATAAATGAAGTGTTTTGAGGCGATTTTAGCGACTTTTGGAAAATGTACTTTATTTTGGGGACAAAATCTTTATTTTTTTTGAAAATGTACTTTATTTCAAAATTTTTAGATGGCAGCCCTGGGGTAACCGCTTATTGGTGCGCTTATTAGAGCATGCGCGCTTATTTTTCAAAACCCCCTTGGGGGTGCGCGCTTATTGGAGCATGCGCGGTTATTAGAGCATGCGCGCTAATTAGAGGAAATACGGTAACTATATTTTTGTATATTTTTTGGTATTTTGTATTTTTTGAGCACCATGAAAGAGTGTCGGACCCAATGCGGGAACGAACTTGAGGGGGTGGCGGGTTATCGAGAGCCGACTGTATACACAGTCTACTCTCGATAAACCTGCACCCCTGGAGACCAGCCTGGAGTGCAGGTTTATCGGGGTGTTGGACTGTATATTTTTTTAACACTTGCACCATTGCCTGAACACAATTTTCCGAATTTAGAAAAGCTCTGGAAGAACTAAACGAAGCCAATAGACACACCCTGCGAGTGCTCTTAGCCCATCTGAGGGTAGTGTCAGAGAAGTGTGTGGAGAACAAGATGAGTGCTGAGAACCTCGCCACCATCTTCTCACCGACTATATTTTGCACGGGGAGTGTGCCAGCCTTGCCTCAGCAACAACATATGCTTTTGCACTTTTTGATTGTCAACAAGACTGTAACTAAATGAAGGGGCCCGACTACTTTGAATCCCTCAGTGCCAAAACCCCGATCTAATAGTCTTCTTGAAAAAATCAAGATAGGCACGAAAAAGTTTGAAAAATTCAAAAAAGTTCTAATGTTTTCCAATTTTCTCTGATCTTCGCCTACCTTTGACTTGAATACAATCAATATTGGGACTCTCGACTTGCCAAAATTTGCTGGAAATTTTCTTCAAATAATTTATTTGTTCAGTTCACAATCAAATAAACGAATCTCTTTATAAATATCTAAATAATTTTGGTCAGTTGTATGTTAATGTATTATTATTACTATTATTACGTATTGTTATTATTATTATTATTACTATTATTATTGTTGTTGTTGCTACTTTCAACTAATTTCTAATAATAGCTGACCGTCTACTTACGTTATGCCTATTTTTGCTTATGATGTTATTATTGACGAAGAGGTATTGCTGCTAGTTAATTTGCTCAATTAAAAGCTGTGACTTTAAATTTTGGGTAGCACAATACATTAAAAACAATATTTCTTAATCTCACTTCCATCTATTTTAAAACAGTCAAAAGCAGTGATCCCAAACCTGTCGCCTGCTGACAAAAAATCATTTCAATTTTATACTCTTCAAAATAACGTAATACAGCTGTACAGTTCAATTCAAAGCAGACGAACGAAAATAAATTATTATGATCAGAGCAGAGTTCCCCGTTTCTGTTTCTTGGTGGCCGGCACTTCTCCTTCGATTGTCTCCTTGAGTAATAGTCTGTTGCGAATCATGCCCTTCCTCTGCATCTGCTCCGCCACTATCTTCGCATTGGCGGTGTAGCTAAAACATCCACTGTAAGCAGTTAATCCCATTCCTAATGAAACAATTCAACTCCTTACCTTTCATTGGCTTCCCGAGCTTCCAGCTCATCCTCATCTTCCTCCACCGTGGAGATAGTAACTGAACCGACTTTTCCTGAAACAGGAAATAATTAGCATAAAGTTGTCTGGATAAAATTGTATTTTTGAAAAAAATTGTTGGGAAAAAGTTTGTTCGACCTCGCTAATATACCCGACCGCCTGCAATCCATCCACATAAAAAATATGACTCCGGAAAAGATATATGGTATTTTAAACAGTCATAACTTAACAGTCATGACAGGCCGAATTCCGAAATTTTGTAAACACATATCAACTAGTTTGAGCTCCGGTTTTGTTCGGTATATAATGTCAAAAACACGATTCTCACTTGGTCTCCCTGTGGTGTGGCCCTTGCGTATCCAGATGCCATCTACAGTCCAAGATCCAAGCCACAGGGGTGACCAAGCGAAAATCAGTTTTCGACATTACACAACAAATAAAACCGGAGCTTAAACCGAGTTGATCTGCGTTTACAGAATTTCGGAATTCGGCCTATAAAAAAGTTATGGCTGTTTAAAAATACGTGGACCACCCTGTACATGAGTACACAGTTCTAAAACAGCAAAACTGACTTCAGATTTACTTATTTTTTTATAATATCTTTTTGCGTCAGTTTTATGAAGGGAGGATTAGCGAGGGTTGCCTGCACCAGATCACATACTTAATCAATAATAAAAATAAAACTTGCCTTGATTTTTCACAAGCTTAGTCATCACCACCTGAAAGCACATACAGTTGTATTAAACACACTAATTGCATAAAATATTCCAAATCTACCTTTTTGAAAGTCTCCTCCTCGTTCTTGCCTGAATTTCCACCTAGTTCTTTGGAAGTCAGCAGCGCATTGGCAAACACGAAGGTAACAGACAAGTTGAAGGGATGCTGATAGAAGATCGGCACTCCACACTTCTTGCAATTCTTTCTATACTGCTGCTCCAGTCCTTCTGGTCTTCGGCTAAAACAATAAGTTTTCAGGTTAACCAGTGACTCTGTAAGCCATACATGTAGACAGTGTTGCCACTTTCCATGAACATCTTCGCCACAATTGACTTCGGATCAATAACCTGAACTTTCACTTTTATAAGTATATTCGTAGCACAACTTCGTAAAGTAACTGTACAGAAGTTGTGATTGTGATGGTCAAATGGTTAACTTTATACACAAAATAGTCAAGTTCAGCGTCGCGCATACCAAACAGTTAATTTTTTCACTCAACAGTAAATACATAAGACTTGACTTAACAGCTAACTATTTACTTCGCAGTCATATAAAGTTAGAAATCAAGATTTTACATAGTATCCTTGTGTACTTGATCTTAACTTTGTGGCTGGAATTCATGGCTGGAATTGGTTAGGTGAAAACACAGAGAAAAACTGGAATAATAAAGCTAAACCACAATTTTGAGATCACACGTAAAACAAGTTACTATTGCAAGTCCGGTCAAACGAAAACTATATATTCTACAGCAGCCAACATAGGCTAGGTATCGTAACAATAATAAGGATGATAAATTTTATCGAACAATTAAGTTCCATTGAGGTTTCGGAAAATTTTAATGCGTGGTCGGTATTTTGCCAGCAACAAATTTTTAGCGGATTTTTTTTATAAAAACCTACTTGGGACAACAAACTCATATCACTAAACTGTCAATAAAATGATTTACCCTAGCTCCATCCCGCTTCCTCAAAGGCAATCTAATGAGAGGTGTGTCGCTGATCAACGACATCTGGCCACAGTGACAATAATAAGTGTAGAGCTGAAATTAGAGTTGGCAGTAAAATAGAGATTCAAAAGAGAAAAAAATCAACATACCGGCTTAACGAACACTTCTTCTCGGTCTTGCTCATCTATGATTTTTCCCTCACCTTGCAAGCGGTCGTCGTCAACATGCTACAACAAATAATAAATAGTTAGACACTAAGAAGGTCTAATTTAGGACTCGCCTCAATGCCCAAGGCGTCTTCATTGCAGACTGCAGCCATTTCGAGTAGTGAATATCAATTGAGATGCTTAAAATGTTCAATTAAGCGATTACAATTACAACTAAGCGCAGGCTATTGATTGGACTAGATTTACAACTATCACAAAGTGTATGAGAATTACTCGGACAGATTTTTGAATTTGAATTCTTTTTGGATTCAAGATCATAATTCACTTTAAAAAAAACCTTTTATAATAAATTTTTTTCTGTATCGATTAAGTCAAAAAAAGAAAGGAAAAATGTTGCAAAAACGTCCTGTCCACTACTGAAATTTAATGGCTTAATCTAAGACTAAGTATTTAGATATCACTACGAGTAGATAAACGGAAAGCCTTTAAGCACATACTACCGCGGAAAAAAATAAATAGCACGAGGTCAGAGAAAATGTCTAAAATGTCTATCAAAATGTCTAATCAGCAGACACAAACTAACCGACTGACAGCTGCGCTTCCAAGATTACAATGGATAGACAACCAACATCCAATAGTACAACAAATTTTTATTTTCGAAAAAGAACAATCTTTACAACAGCAATGCAACGATATAGACAAATTCTGCTAACATCAGGCATTTTCTTTGGTAGGATCTCCTTTCGGTTCAGTTGCAGCTTGACCGGGAGATTGAGAACAGACAGCAGAGTTTGCCTTTTTGAGATCAACGATAATTATGGTCATATTGTCGCAGCCTGTACCATCTCCACTTGTGTCTGGAGCGCAGCAGTGATCACAGATCTGAAATACAACAATATTGTTGGACATTAATGCAATGTTAGAAATTAGTGCAATGTTAGAAATAACAGCTCGAACAAAACGCTGTTCAACTCAACGCCTAAAAATTTAAAGGTTCCAAAACATTTACCTGGGCACCAATTTCCTTAAGAGGTGTTGATCCGAGTCTCTTGCTGATAAAATCAACGACCTCCTGAGATGAGAGAGAGTTCCTAAAACAGGCATTTGCTCGATTAATATTAAAAGTATTAATACCAAATTCCGTCGCATGCAACCACTAGAAAAGTGTCCTCCTCTGAAATACTTGACTCTGCGACATCTGGCACCGATGAAATCATTTGGCTTTCGAACAGTACCTCTGAATTCTGCTTGTAGTAATGGTCTCCAAGGGCTCGCGACAAGTTTAGACCTGAAATTCACTTAACATTGGAGGATCAGCTGCAAAACAACTAACCTCCATTGACTCTGCCATCCTCACTCACTATCCCACCAGCTTTCTCGATCCTGCTCTTTTCAAGTGTGTCCTCTACAAAATCCTAGGTACTCAAAACAATGGATAAATTCTCAGCTCTTTACCTGGCTTATGGTCCACTGATAAGTCCAACGCCTTTCCATCCCGACACAAGACCGCACGACTGTCGCCGACATTGGCTACAACCACCTTGTCCTAAATTATCCTTATAAAAAATGGAAAACCACACTAACGTTACTTTGAAAAGCAGAGCAAGACAAGCAGTCGCACCGGAATCAAACCCTAAAGAAATTGCAATCAATGTTGTAAAAACCATTCCACCCGGCATAGTTACCTGGCTTGTTTTCACCCCCTCCATTGGTCTCGACACTTCCGATATCGTCGTCCTCGCTCTCACTCTCGTCGACAACTTCCCCATCTTCAGCATCGGCACCATCCTCAGCCTCTTCGTAGTCTTCGTCATCGTCTTCCTCGTCAGTGTTCGAGTCCGGCTCTTCCACTTTCCTCTCCTTTTCTGAATCTAAACTCTTGGAGGCGGTTACATCGACGGAGGTGCTGAAAAAAGTACTTTAATGAATTTATTAGCTTAGAGACCATTATCTGAAATTGTGACACAGTTAAATTCGCTATTTATTACCGTTTTGGAAAAAGCAAGTGAAGACTGCGGCGTATTATAATTTATGGTCCCTGACTCGTGGCTGCCAGCCTACAAGTGGGGACATAGCTGCCACGAGAAAACCATTTATAAATGAGCTTAGTAAGTTATGGTAGGTAGTTACACTGTAAACAGAAAATCAACCTTCATTTGGCGCCAAATAACAGCACCAAATGCAGGACTAGCAAAGGTTGATCAAAGCAAGAAATCAATATTACCTTGAGGTGACAGTCTCCTCCCACGTAGCCGAGCCCTTCTCCTTCGCATTTCTGAAATTAAGCAAGATTAAGCAACTGATGAAGATAAATTCTAACGTTGCAACGCTGTTAGACGAAACAGCAGTCTTCACTTCAGAGGAAGAAGATGAAGTGGGATCACTAAACATTTTGACGTAGGCCACCAATTACATAATCACCCACAAAGAAAACAAACCCATTGGTGGCAACCACATCGGAAGCAGACTTCGAATTGCCATTCACCTTCGTCGCAATTGTCTCGGTAATAGCAGAACCCGAGGGAGCAGTATCAGCATCTGAGGTAGCGCTGACACCCTCACCCATATCTTCATCCAGAACTGCATTGTCACGATGAATACGACGACGCTTGACCAGGCGAGACGACGGCTCACCTAGGGCACGCTTCTCAACCTTAGCCTTAATTGATGTCAAAGATTAGTCCCACAACTTCGACTGAAGAAAACTAACCTCATCCATAAACACGAGCTTAGGCTCTCCACCCATCTGATTTCTAATCTTGGCATACTGCATAATGATTGACTCGATACTGACGCTAGCCTCTTTTGACAGAGCCTAAAATATGAAAATAACATTCTGGAATGAGGCCAACAAAAATTTGAAAGTTTAAGACGCATCCGCTCCCATGAAGAGTGATTATTACCATATGTTTTGGGAAATTTACCATAGCCTAGATGTATGATTCATTATTTGAAAGAATTTAAATGATAAACTCACTTCCTCGAACAACTGCTCTCGCGCTCCTCTTCCTCATCCATCCCCTGATTGCGCGAAGCCGTCCCCCTCAGAGTCTTTGATTGTGTTCATAATTTGAATGACCTCCTAAATAACATTAAGATTAATAAGACATGGTATAAAGATAAATCACCTCATCCTTCAAAGTAATATCGAAGTCGACGAAACACTTCTTAAGAGCCTCTGCCAGATTGCCACTGTTTAACAGACCGCTGTTCTTCAGAAACTAAAACAAAGCAAGTGAGGAGGGTGAGGCAGACATGCAGTGAAAAAATTGTACCTGAGGGAAATTCTTGGCAATGTAAATGGCAACTTCAGATCCTAAACTTCACCTATAGCAAAAAAAAGAAAAGCCGAAAAATACATACCACCATGGCCGTCGTAAACGCCGAACAAGTTGCAACCATCCTCAAAGTCGAGAATACAATTGTGGGAATCCTAAAAAGTAGTAAAAAGATCGACTATTTAACTTTTAGTGCTTGAATTAACCTCCTGATGTGCTCGCCAACCTAGAAAAGTCTGATAAACATTCAGCAGAAAAATGTAACAATCAAAATATACCCTGCATAGAAGTACTAGCAAATTTGAGCCATTCATTTTCGCCTTGCTCCGCATCCTTTTCGGTCACTGGTTTGTTCAAGTACGCTCCCATTAATAATTGATTTCGCTAGCTACAAAAGTGAAATATTCAAAGGTAAGCTTCAAAGGTAGATTATTTGACCACAGAGGTGAACAAAGGGTTGGAATTTGTGAAAATTAAATAGAGATTTCAAAGAAATTCAAATTGCTGTATGCAACATACTCTACTGTTCCCAGAAAAACTTCGCGGCAAAACAGAGCTTTTTTCAAATCCTTTTATTTGCTTAAGCAAATCTGTGCCGTCTAGAATTTCTCCTCTTATCTAATCCACTCGCACTGACACACTTTTTTATGATCTCCCTTCGGCTTAGCAAGGAAAATAAAGAGCTGTTTTCTGTTGACTATAAACTAGCTCATCTCGTATGCGTAGTTATTGGAATTTTGTTTGAAAATAAAAACCGATGCCAAGTCTCATAGCTTTCGGCCGAAGATGGAATATAGGTACAAATTTATTTTGCCAATAAATTGCCAATAACCAATAAATCATTGTTGACTTTTTAGCATCGGATGATTTTGTTTTCCCTGAGATTACAGAAGGTGGGTGGATAGTCGGGGTATCAAATGGTTACTCAGGTTACTGTGGATATGTAATAATCCATTTTCAAATAAATTGTTAGAAGAAAAAAGGGCAGGTATTCGTTATCCGGTAACCTCTCAAAATTGTGTTTTGACTGCTTTCTTAGACGTTTCAAGCTGTGAAACGTGTGAAAAATGGGTTTTCAAGTAGCGTAAAGACATTTTCCGAAAAAAAAAATTTTTGCTCAAAATTCTCATTTTCTTCGTTACCTTCAGATTTCTTTATTCGTAACCCAACAATAACATACAGTACCACGATAATACACCAATTCTTCTCCAATTTCATTTAAATCTTCATCAGGAACATCTTTATTATCAAGCACAACGGGAACATTTTTACAAAGAGAATGATTTTTTAGTCAAAAAGTCGATTTTTTCGAGAAATTTTTTTTCTGCAAATGCCTTTCCGCCACCTAAAAACACGTTTCTGTACGTTTCAGTGCCTGAAACGTCTCAAAAAATGGTTAAAATACGATTTTGGGAGATTACCGGAAAACGAACTTTGACCGAAAAAATTGATGTTTTTGGAATTGAATGTGGGATCAAACAGTTTATTATGTTACTAGAGACAGGAGGCGCCCATCGGCGCCTATATCGTATTTTGAAATTCAAATATAAATCCATTTTTCACTTTCAAGGGGCAAGATCTCAATTTTTTTCACAGCAATCTACAAATCTGATTGCGAAAGGTCCTCCGCCATTAAAAGAGCTTTCGAATGAGTACAAACATGCAAATAAAAATATTACACTAAAAAGGGTTTTCCTTTGCGACCAAACATGTACTCAAATTGGCGACATACGTTCCCCGTCCCATATACTATATAGAGATATGGTTTATAAGCCTTGCATGTAAGAAATGGTCCCTAAATGGTTAATCCATTAGTTTGACGGTGCATTGTGAACGGTGCATTGTGAAATCTAATATTCATTCATACCTGTACGATGGTTCAGCCTACGTTAACTGTAAAAAAAATTAAAATTCACAGTTAACCATGGATCGAGCCTAAGCACTAAAGTACAAAATTTGTTATTTTTTAAATTTAGCTGTGTGGCGAGTGGGATGGTAATTTTTCCGTTTCTTCATGGCTTCAGAATTTTCAATGGATTATTATTATTGTAGGGTCATTGTAGCTGTAGCCATTTTTCTTCTTCACAGTCCCACATCATGTACTTCTTGGGAATGGTTGGGCTATATAGTTGTGATGATAGTCATCAACTTGGTTTCTGCAGCGTTTTGCCTGGCAATATCGCTCCTGTCTGCTCGTGGCTCTATTCTAGGTGAGTGTTTAGACAATTTGTCATTGTATTTGACACACAGTGAACACACAGTTCTTAGAAGTGGGTGCTAGGAAACATGTGGCCACCTTGCTCTACGTCAGAGTTCCACTATTTGTGGCTGAATTAATATGGACACTCGCATCAACAATTCTTATTTTTGGTTAGTTTGCAATAAATCTTTTCAGTATTGGTCGAGCCCTATTTTGGTGTCAATTAAATTTTTTCTCAATGCTAAATCCATTAAAATGGGTATGAGCAGGGGGTATCTAGGTGGTCCAGCTCAGGGTTATTCCAGTTTTATACCGAAACTCGTACTTCCAGGCGTGTTCAATGCCGAGTTCTGCTTCTCGGTCCATGGCATCCGTCTAGTAGTGATCCTAGAATGGTTACTGATAGCTGGAGTGGGCTTTGGTATATTCATAGTCTTCAATCCCCAAGGTGGCCATAATGTGGAGCAGTCTATAATGATTGAGAGAAGATATTGGCGCAACAAATTTACACTGGTTTGTCACAATATTTCTGACTTCTGTATACTTTTTTTTATCGTGCTTTTAGTGCAAAATCAGACAGGACCAGACCATGCGTGCTGCTCTAGATGAAATTGCTGGTAATTTTTAGGTTTATCACATATTTTATAACTTCCCCTAAGAATTCTGAAAATTTAATCACTCAACTACTACCCAAAGCCCTAAATTTTTAATATATCCATCCAAATCACTCCGATTTTCAGCCCTGATTGCCTCCTTCTTCGCCGACAATGACTTTGTCATGTCAGACATTGTGGCTGGTCTGCTTCTTCTGGTCCACTCTCCTCACAAGCATCTATCCCCAGAAGACCAGGTCACCAACATCAAAACTTTGAAGGAAATACCTGATTGGATGCAAATATCACCCGCCTCTTTGAAAACCACCTCGAGATTTCTGGACTTTGCTGTGGCTATTTATGGGTGGCCGACTTATATGTGAGTATTCTGAGCACAATCACCCAAACTAGCATAAAACCAGGTGATTTTGTAGGCTGAATAACTGTGGATGTGCACCCTGGTATAGGTTGTGTCGCAAAGTGAAGTGTTGTAGGAGGTGCAGGTGGGTGTTTTGGTGTATCAATGGAATTTGGAATAAGCTGGTGTTGATGTTATTACTGTGGTTTTCAGTTCGAGTGAGATTCTGGTGGTGGAAGACAATTGCTTCTCGTGCCACACTGGTGCTTTTGTACTAGAGTCACTCTGCGATGAGACGGATTTGTTCTTTGTGTCATTCAGGAATCGGCTGTATCAAGTCCCATTTGTGGTATGTAATAGTTGAAATTACTGAAAATGTTATTTTTGGGGTGTAATGGCTTAAAATTGCGCTTAAAAATTTTGGTGCATAGTCGTTTCCCAAATATTCCAATTTTGGTGTAGTGGTACTCTAACCTGTTTTGGTCACTGGAGCTTGGCAAAAAGAGCCTCTATATGTGATCAAGAATACTTCTCAGAATCATGTCTAAGGTAAGTGAGTGCGCGCATCTCTAATCCATCAAGCCCATCAAACCCATTTTATCACTCCACCAAATTTCAATGCTCGCAGACATTTTGATTGTGATAAAGGTCCTTTTCAGGCTTTGACAGATCATACCACCAAATCTATTGTGATTGTCATTAGAGGATCAGCTTCCTTACTAGGTTAGTCAACAAATGTCACAAAAGCCTTTCAAAAACCAGTAGTCTAGATCTAGTAACCGACCTATCTCTCAACGACGACATATTCTCAGTAGATGTGGACAGTGACCCTATTTTAGCTGAGGACCATGAACTGGATGAAGACGGTGAAGTACGCGTGCATAGAGGTAATTTAATATCCAGATCACCGGTTCCAATACTCATTGGTTTACAAATTGAGGTATGCTGAATGGGGCCAGATATGTATATGAGATCCTGAAGACTAACAAGGTCATTGAAGATATGCTAGTGCTGAACCCTACTTATGGGATTGTGGTCTGTGGTCATTCACTCGGCGCTGGAGTGGCTACGCTGCTCACACTGCTACTCAAGTGAGTTTGGTTTATGTAGAAGATTCAGAATTCTTTGTGGATTGTGAAGTGAAAAGTTTAGGTCAAAATCACCACTCAAATTTGATTCTTTGAAAAAAAATTGAGAAAAAATTAGAGAAAAAAATTAAGAAAATTAATTCTAGGAATTGACTTTTCCACCATAAATTTCAGGCAAACCTATACCGACATCAGATGCTATGCGTTCTCACCTCCAGGTTTCTTTTAAATTTTTTAATTATTCAATAACTTCAAGCTTTTAGGATGTGTAATATCCAAACATGGCATTCCTGAGACTGAATCTCACGTGCTGAGTCTCTTTGTGGGAGATGACTTTATACCCAGAATATCCTACCAAGTTAGATAATTGGTTAACCAAGTTAGATAATGATATTTTGCAGTCCATCCAAGCCCTCAAGGGCGACATTGACCGAGAAATATTCTCTACAACAAAGGCCAAATATGAAATATTAATCAAAGGATTCTTCAAACTGTTCTTCTCTGCTCCTTGGGAGCTCCATCCAGGTGATAAACGTTAAATCGAGTCTAAACCTTTTGGTATTTTGGCTGATTATGAAGATTTTGGTTTTTAGAGCAGAGTTGGAGAATGTGGCTTTCAAGCCCTACTTGAGGCCAACTCATTTTTTGCTATGAAGGCCACCTAGAAGTGGCCTAGAAGCAGTAGGTGGCTTTTGTTTTTTCGCCATTTTCAGGCTATCACGAGGTGGCTTTTGAACGCTCCGCGTGGGTTTTTACCAAAAATTATAGGTTTTAAAAGTCAAATTTTGAGAGAGTGAACCTAAGATGCGCAATAGTGATTTTTTGATTTCTGTTCTTTTGACTATATCACCTATTTAGCATACGCTGATCATGATAACGCCGTCAGAATTTTACTTATGCATTCTCGAGATATGGCCTTTTCAAAGTTGCGGTTCGCAGTACCCTCATTTTTGCGATTCCTAACATACGTTTAGTTTATGTTTGCTTTTTTCTTATTGGACCCCTGTTAATAATATATTAAAAAAAAGCGCATGAAACTAGCGAGATATGGGAATATGCTGGTTATATTTCAATTTCGGGTTTTACAAGCCATTTTATGTCATTATTTATTTATTTATGTCAGTATCCTGAATCCCAGAAAGCGGTGTGTGTTGTGTGTTGAGGTGCAAATTAGGGTGGAAAAAGTTTTTAAAATCTCGTTTGTAGTTTGTTTGGCATGAAAAAGTTTTAATTCATGTTAATCCATCTTTCCTGAATGTGCATTTTTCTGCAGTTTTTGCAATTTGTGACACCGGATTCGTGCTCAACATGGTCGATTTGCTTATACAGTAGCGGACAAAAATAATGTAACACCTGTACAAAAATCTAAGTTTTGGTAAAGTTCTAGTATCTCCTGGCAAAATTTTGTCCGGCAAAAACATTTTAAGTGTATTTTTAAGCAAGGAACATGATTCTGCAAAAAAAAATTCATTCTTGAGGGCACAATTTCATTCTACAGCCACTTTTCACGACTAGTCCATTTTGGGCCGGACAAAAGTAATGTAACACCTTTGATTATCCCGTAAAAGAGAAAATGTGAAGCAACAAATAATTGAAATCGCTTTATTCAACACTAATATTTCGTCGCAAACCCTTTGGACGCAACAACAGCAGCACAACGAGCAGGCATGGAGTCAACCAATTTCATTAAAACATCCAAACTGATTTTCTTCCATTCTGCACAAAGAGCCTTGAACAAGTCGCTTGTCTTCGAGTAGGTGCGTGTGCGAATTTGCCGATCCAGATGCTCCCACAGGTGCTCGATAGGATTTAAGTCCGGACTCTGCGACGGCCACTTGAGAACCTCCACGTTATTGTCGATGAACCACTTCTTCAGGAGCTTGGAGGCGTGCTTCGGGTCATTATCCTGCATGAAGATCCAATCGTTTGAGAGGCAAGTAATGGCGTGCTCAATCATGTTGTCGTCCAGAATGCCCTTGTACATCTCAGCGTTCATTTTGCCTTCGACTCGAACCAGCGGACCGACACCATCCCTCGAAAAACAGCCTGAAAACATCAACAAAAATGCAAGAGGAAAATTTAAAAACCGAAGAAAATACCCCAAACCATAACTGACCCTCCTCCATGTTTGACAGTGGGAACCTGGTACTTTGGATCATTTCTTTTGCCACGCGGACGTCTGACATAGCGAATGCCGTCGGATGAGAAGAGATTGAACTTTGATTCGTCGCTCCAGAGCACCCTTCCCCAGTCGGCCACTGACCAGTCCTTGTGAGCGTGTGCGAACTTGAGACGTTCCTTCACATTCTTTTTCGAGATCCACGGCTTCTTGGATGGACGAGCAGCAGGAGATCGGCTCTTCTGAAATAAAGCTTGTTCACACTTTTTCCGACAAAATTTGGAGCTTACTTGAGAATTCTTCTGGCTGTGAGCGTGCTTATTCCGAGACCCAGACGTTCATTTGCATGCTTGGTAACATCAGTGGCTGTCTTCAAAGGATCCTTTTTGACGATTCGAACTAAGGCTCTATCACTTTTCTCACTTGACTTGCGCGGACGGCCACTACGAGGCATGTTTGCGAAGTTTCCGGTTGATTTGAAGCGCTTGGTGACTCTCGAAACCATTGCATTGCTCACACCAAATAAAGACGCGACCTTCCGAGTTGACATACCACTATCCGATGCTCTTTTGATAGCTTCTCTGGTCTGCACAGGCTGATTCTTCTTGTTTACCATCTTCTAGAGCTAAAACAACTTTTTGTAAAAGGCGACAATAACAAAGAGGTGAGCGAATGTACAAAAATCAAGGGTGTTACATTACTTTTGTCCGGCCCAAAAATGGACTAGTCGTGAAAAAGTGGCTGTAGAATGAAATTGTGCCCTCAAGAATGAATTTTTTTTGCAGAATCATGTTCCTTGCTTAAAAATACACTTAAAATGTTTTTGCCGGACAAAATTTTGCCAGGAGATACTAGAACTTTACCAAAACTTAGATTTTTGTACAGGTGTTACATTATTTTTGTCCGCTACTGTAAAACTGCTCTTGAAATTTCAAACTCACTGTCAAATTTCAAATTCCACTCGAGACAACAAACATTTAAACATTAAGGTATTGCATTTTTAGAACTTTTTTGAATGCGGTTTTTTGAAAATTTTTTGCTTTCTGCGTTTTAAGGTATTGACATAAAATGGCTTAGGCTTAGTAAAGCCCAAAATTGAAATATAACCAGCATATTACCATATCATTTTTTCATTATCATTTTTCATCAGTTTCATGCGCGTTCTTTTAACATATTATTAACAGAGGTCTAATAAGAAAAAAGCAAAATCAAACTAACAGTAAAAGAATGATTGGAATTGCAAAAATGAGGATACTCCAAATCCCAACTTTGAAGAAGCCATATCTCAAAAATGCATAATAAAAATGTTATTTCTGACGGCGTCATCATGCTCAGCGCATGCTAAATAGGTAATATAGCTTCTTACCTAAGTGATCTAAAACAGATATCGAAAAATCATTATTGCACATCTCATAATAGCCAGAGTCCAATTTCTCAAAATTTGACTCTTTAAGGATAAGCTAATAATTTTGGCAACGCGAAGCGTTCAGAAGCCACCTCACAATAGCTTTTAAAAATTGGAAAAAACCAAAGTCGTCTTTGCGGGCTTCTAGGCCCCCTAAACATCGTTTCTGAGAATCAAATAATGAAAATTCCGAAAAAGCTACGTCGTTGCTTGGAAAGCCACATTTTGTCAGCCTCGATACCAACCGGACAAATCTACAGTTGACCATGGCGATAAAATAGTAAACCCCACAGTAAACCACGATGCCTACACAGTCAATTTTACAGCTGACTGATATTTACCTTAATAGTCAATTTTCAGCCTTATCTGAAAATGATGGCACCACATCCAGCACCGATTACACCAGAGATTGTCGTCGTCTGATACAAAATCGTGAAACTGAGTTCAACTATGGCGCCAGGGGAGATGCAAATGTGGAGAATGGTCTAGTCACTGAATCGAACACTGAATCAGACCAGCAGAGAATACAGGTGTGTCAACTTTACAGTTAAGGGGGCATGCCCGTGCATGACACGGAAAAAAGGCGGGCCCGGCAGTTTTTTTCTTTCTCGATAAATTTTTACATCGGTTCTCATCTAGATTTTTTAAGTTTTCTGCCCAATTCTCAAAAGTAGCATAAGGTGATCTATATTAGATTTGATGCAAAAGTAGCATAAGGTGATCTATATTAGATTTGATGCAAAATGAGGGAAAAATGAAACGATTCAGAAAAATTTGCTGGTCCCGTCTTAACTTTTCAAAACGCACGGACATGACCTTTTAATTTACAATTATTAATTTTTAATTTGCTTAAGTTTCAGCTGCATCCACCTGGCCGTTTGCTGCGCCTTGCTCTTGTGGATGATAAAGTGGAGATGAAATGGGTGAACTATCACTTCCTCAACGAAATACAATTGACGGGTACTATTGTGAGGTGGGCAGCTTTTATCATATATTAGAATTCCTAAACTTAACTGTAAATTTTTCATTCAGCGATCACCTCCCACACAGGTATTTTCTCCTAACTTTTTCTTGCTCAACAATTTTACAACCAATTATTTGCAATTTTCAGAGTGCGGAAGATCGTTCGCCGGGCTTGTGATGAAAACCCCACCTGCTAGTCACAGTTTTTTTCAACGTAATAGCAAATAAATTATTTTAAGTAGCAAAAATTTTATGGAATATGTCTGCTCATGGAAAAAAACTTCAAACCATTTTTATGCAGTCTTTAACCTTTTTCATCAAGCTGCCGCAACATTACAACTGTAACAAGTCTAGGACCTAGTTAAGAATGGGAACCGATTTCTTGCCTTGGTCCCCCTGTTGTTTTTTCGGGTTTTTTCAAAATATTGTCTTGGTCTCCCTGTAATTTCAAAAAAAATTTTTTTTCATAAACCTAATTTCTTGCATTTACAGAAATTTGATAAGAAAGAAGGTTTCTAGTGCAACGAAAGTTATAAAATAAGACGTATTTATTAATTTCATACGTAATAGACATACCGTATTACTTCTAATAACTCCAATAGCCGGGCAGTCTCCAATAAACGCGCACTACTTTTGTTGAATGTTTACCACTTTTTGTTGTTCGAAGAATTTTTGGGTGATTCTTAGGTCCCCCTTCCTAATTAAAAAAAAGTGACCGAAACAGTGTTGTAAATGATTTTTGGCGGCACCGGGCACCGCACCGGGCACCGACCCTGAAAATCGCGGCACCGGGCACCGCACCGGGCACCGACACTAAAAATCGCAGCACCGGGCACCGCACCGGGCACCGACCGAAAAATCGCGGCACCGGGCACCGCACCGGGCACCAACCCTGAAAATCGCGGCACCGGGCACCGCACCGGGCGCCAATCAAAAAATCGCGGCACCGGGCACCGCACCAGGCACCGTTATTGATTAGTTTACACTAGCAGTGCAAATTGTAGTTTAATTTGCCGTATTAATATATCTCAATTTTTGGCGCTAGCAAGCTCTTTTAAATTCTCACTAAACAATTTCTTTCTTTGTCCAACTTTGACTCTGGCTAGTAAATTTGGTTAGCATGAAATATTTCCATCTTCTGCTTATTGTTCTCTTGTTTCCTTTTCCTTCTATTCATGCTACTGCTCGAGAAGTGGATCAGGAGAAGCGAATCAAAAGCACAATCTCCAGCGCATGCTCGGAGCGAAAAAGAAGTTCTGCTGGCCTTACTCTGGGTGTATGTTTTTAATTGTGATAATTGCATCAATATATAAAGTTGTTTCGTTTTTCAGGTAATTTCGAGTGCTTTTTTGAAATTGGTGGAAATTGATGTTGCTTTTCGCGTGCTGCATCAATTATTGCGTCTAGAATATTCGGATGTTGTCGTTGAAAATGTCTTAGAATATTGCTAGGCTTAGAAGACATTACTTGAGAAGGAACACACGCAGTACACCGAGAATTGGGCAAATCAAAATAAGTAGAAAATACATCAGCCTCTAGCCCAAGTTCTTTTAGAGTTTGTGGTGCTTCTGTTGGTCCGATCTTCCTTTTTTTGGACAAACCCTTCCTTACTTCAGCAACTGCTTGAGTTAAATCATCTCCTTGTTGCAAAATAAAATCAGGGCAAGAAATAAGAAGTAAAAGCAAAATACCGGCAATTTTCATTGTTAGCTCTTAGTATATAAACTGCGTTATACTTTACAAGCAGTCAATAAGTGAATCTTTGGCATACTGCCTTATTTTACGCTTTTTCAAAGAAAAATAACCGAAATTAGTCTAAAAAATCACGGCACCGGGCACCGCACCGGGCACCAACCAAAAAATCGCGGCACCGGGCACCGCACCGGGCACCGACCAAAAAATTGCGGCACCGGGCACCGCACCGGGCACCGCGAAAAAAAATCGCGGCACCAAGCACCGCACCGGCACCGGTGCCTTTACAACACTGGACCGAAAACATGTTTCAAACTACTTTTTTCTGCTTTATTAAACATTTCTAAGCAGTTTCTAATCCATATTTCTCAAAAATTGGCTTTAACTTCCCATAGGTAATAGGTCTTTTTAGGTACTCAGGATCCTATTACAGTGATTATCACATCTAGGATTAGGAAAGGGTAGACCAGCGTATGTTAAGGCGTACTCAAACATTTTTTTGTACTTTTTTTTGCAGTTAGGTAAACACGTTTGAGTCCGCCCTAACATGCCCTTGCCCAAGCCTAAGCATAAAGTTGATAAATAACTGAAAAATGACCTTAAAGTACCTAGAAAGACCATCTACCTTTGAAGAGTCAAAACCAATTTTGAAAAAAAGTTTAAATTTTCAGATAAGAAAATGTTTAGAAATGTTTCTCGTGTTGTATTAATCAGAAAAAAAGTAGTTTAAAACGTGTTTTCGGGTTACTTTTCAAAAATTAAGGTGGGGGCTGAACTCAAGAAATACCAAATTTTGATGGAAAAAATAAACGGGCACCGTCGGAGGTGATTGGAAAATAAACGGGAATGCTCGTTTATTAGAAGAAATACGGTAGTTGGTCCTAGAGAAATTGATGGCCTTCCAAAAAAAATTAAATCGACTATAAGCATATCATTTTCAGTGAATTACATCGTGAAAAACTTAAAATATAATAGAATAAAAGAAAAAAACTAAAAAAAAACACAAAAAACCCGAAAAAAATTTTTTACAAAAAACAACAACAGGGGAGAACAAGGCAAGAAATCGGTACCCATTCTTAACTAGGGTCGAAGTCTACTCTTAAAACATATGTCTACGAGTTTCCATTTAGCAATATATATTAGATCTGCAACAGTTTCAGTTATCGGCCAAATAAACCTATTTTCACCTCAAATTTTGAATTCCAGGCTTTTAGCTGTCTCATTTATAGCTATCAACGTCTGAGCTAACAAAAGATTAAAAATTAGTAGGTCAAAAATAAATTGTCGACCCTGTGGGCGGAATTGAACTTTAGGTGCATCGTTAAATAGACTGAGCACTGTAGTTTTTTTGGCTTTAGCATTTACAAATTTATCTGTAAGTAATATTTTGTTGTGCTGTGTGTCTCAATATTTGTTGTTCATAAGGCTGTGATCAGTGTTTTCATAATTGACACTGACATGTCGGTTTACCGAAACTGACATTTTTTAAAAGTGGTCGTAGACATAAAAAAGTAAAGTGCATTGGAAAGCTGACGAATTTCTGATCAAGAAAGGTGTTGTCAGATTTTTGACCTGTCTCTGAAAAAAGGCCGGAAAAGGTAAATGTCAGTTGTATTTTTAACGTCAGTATAGTAAAAAAATGTCAGTGTCAGGTTAGACTTTTTTTTTCTAAACTGACATAAAAAATAAAACTGACACTTACTTTTTCCGGCCTTTTTTCAGAGACAGGTCAAAAATCTGACAACACCTTTCTCAATCAGAAATTCGTCAGCTTTCCAATGCACTTTACAGAATTTCGAAAAGACAACTTTTTTATGTCTACGACCACTTTTACAAAATGTTAGTGTCAATGTCAGTGTCACTGTCAAATATGATAACACTGGCTGTGAATGTTTTTTAAATTGCATTTTGTTGTCGCATGTAGATATTATCGGAGTTGGACTCCAGTCACATGGCTTTTCAAAACACGCGAAAAGTCTGGCACATGTATAATCACCTTATATTAGATCTTTCTAGATTAGACTATGAAATATAGTAAATCGTAGTAGGGTGCCCAACATTTCAGCATTTTGCCAAAAAAAATATAAAAAAAACATCTTTCTTCCATTTCGTTTATTGTCTCTCCAATTGTACAACCAAAAGCTTTGAAAAGCTATAAATCAGTAAGATTTATTCTATACGGCCATCGTTCACTTTGTTGTGTGATTTGATATTTTATGATATTTTTCATATTGTAAATGTAGATTGGTGTGAATAAAGCATAATTATTAGGGAACGTCCATAAATTATGTCACGCTGACAGGGGGTGGGGGGTCCCAGCCCAATCTGACAAAATCTGACAGAGGGGGTGGGGGTAAATGGTCTTTTTTCTGACAGGAATGTCAGATTTTTTCTTGAATAGTTTTTCTTGAATAGTTTAAATCAGTTTTGAAAATTTTGACCTAATTTTTTGTGTATTTGTTTATCTGTTTTGCGCGTTATATAAAAAATAATTGTATTTATAGCAAAATAAGATTAAAACATATAGTCCATATTTTATTATGGCTCATATTTTAAGTTTTCCATTTCTAATTCTTGATAGTTTTCTTGAAGGGCTCGCGCTTGCCTCATTTCCTCAGCCAAATCTACTTCGTCTTCAATGACGGTTTCTTCAGGATCCTGGAAATCCATGAAATCCATTTCAAATTCTTGGCAAGCCTTTTCATGTGCATTTTTCCGTTTGACGCTAGACATATAAAGCCGACAATGCTTACACATCATTTTCTCGTACTTGTCTTTCATAGTTGGGCAGTACTGATCAAAGCAAATGGGTTCAGAAAAGCAGCTGCTGAGTGCGAGTCTGTCTGCCAAATCTCCAAATTCAGGTTTTTCATCACCCTCTTCAGCTACTCTTGGTCCTCTTGCGTGAAAGACACATGGGATAGGCGCAGGGAGAAATGATGGTAGGAAATTTGGAAGTTTTGCACATCGGTAACCTCCACAGCACCAGTCTTTTCCGCATTTTCGGATCTGCAGTGTGTAACGACTTTGGCGGACATGCTCTGTGAGCCAATGTTCTCCAGGAAGAGATGGCAATTCCGCGGCATCTTTTTCGATGTACTGTGCAAAAACTTGGTGGCCATTGATTGTCTAGACGTATTTTCAAATATTCCAGGTTAAATTTTTATACTAAAAATTACCATTTCTGACCAAACGTCACAAAGTATTTCTGCCGCAGCTTTAAAGTTCTGCCTCTCTAATTCTCCATTAATGGTTTTGCCTGAAGAATCAAGGTGAGTCCCAAATGTGGCGACTGGTAGTACAACACCGGATAGATGCTTTGAAAGCGGTGCCATTCTTCTTACCACTGGAATGATCCAGCAGTTAACTCCTCCTCCTCCGCCCCCCGTTCCTGCAGCCACACTTCCTTCTACTCCTGCCAGCAACTCTTTGATTGACGACAACATCACCATCGTAGATGCATTTTTATGGGCTTACTGTGATAGTGCTAATATCTGCAGTCTACTTTATGAACCAATACCTGGAGCTCCGAAAGTTGGATATCCTTTCGGCCAATGAAATGGTCTCAAGCATAAAAAAAAACAAGGCCTTAGAAAAAGAAGAGGCGAATGAGTGAGTCAAGACCAAGCTAACACATATTTACGAAAAAACTATTTTGTATGCTATTGAATTTTCAGTATGCAAATATAATATAAAAATACCTTTTGAACCGGTTAACCGGTTGAACCGGTTGAACTGGCAACCCGGTATATAATATATACAATGTAAAATTTGGAAGTCTAAAGTTGTGTCAGAAAACTGTCAGATTTTAATAAGGGGGTTCCGGCCCATTCTGACATCTTCTGACAGGGGGGGTGGGGGGTCGCCAAAACCGGGCTGTCAGTCTGACATAATTTATGGACGTTCCCTTATGGTGTTTTTCACTTTTAGAAAGCAACCTTCATTTTAGTAACCCACTGCCTCTAGAATTAGTTCGACAAAATATTACTGTTCACGACTACCAGCTTACCAATAGATAGGAATTAGTGTTGGCGTTTCAGTAGGTAGTAGGTAAACTTTCCTGGACGGAAACAGGAAAAAACTGACACGCTTTTGGGAGCCTTCACACCCCCGTCAGACGGTATTTAAGGTCCAACGGAAGTAAATTATTAAATTTCACGAATGTCACCTCAATCTACAAAGTCTAGCGCTCAGCAAAATATATTATATTTCAGACAAACAGAGACTGAGAGAGGAAATTATTTTTTTGCATATAATACCTCTTATGAGCATGCAAAAAATCAACCGGTTTCACATTGAAATGTGATCCTCAATTTATTATTTTGTACTCAGTTCAAGCACCTAAAATTGATGTCCACACATGAGCGAAAGCTACGTGATTCCAGTCGCAAAATTATATAAATGGCCAATAAGCGAGATGCTCAGAAAAATGTAAAAAATCTGAAAACGAAAAAAAACTGTTTTCAAAAAAAAAGACGAACTAGATAGTTATAATCACTCACAAACAAAACAATTATATTCAATGGACATACAACAACAATTGGAACAATGATGACTATCTTCGATGAATGAGAGAGATGATTCACTAGCCCCAAAACAGGCTGCCTAGCGAAAGAGGAAACTTTTCACCGGTCGGCATCACATCGCCTCCTTGCTGGAACCCTGAAATCAAAATACGTTAAAATTTCTGTATTGCACATTAGACAGCCAGTGCCAGCTATTTATCATTAACCTCCATTTGGCCTTAAGTGACAATTCAGGTTATCCTGTAGATGTGGATACACTGTTAAGCTAACTACCGCAATAGTTTTTTCATAACGAGAAAAGATCAAAAATAAACTGCCGACACTATTTGTGTGGTGAAAAGCAAGAAAGTCGTGCATAAAATAAGAAAAATGAACGAACCAAAGTAGAGAACAAGTGGCACAAACCCATACTGAACACCGACTCTGAATGCATTAGAACAGACCAGCACCATTTCACGATTCTTTTCCGACAACTGTACCTTGTAGCAGCTCATGATGGAAACTTGAGAGAAGAACACTAACTGAGAATATGTTTATGACTAAAATTAAACAATTTAAAGGAGGACAAACTTTAGGGGGGGAGGTAAATAGAAAAATAAAAAATAAGATTTTGCAAACCTCAGTTAATTTTATTTCTATTTTTAACCCCTTAATTTTTTTACACCAAACGATAAAACCTACAAAAAAAATGCCAAATAAAAATTTCGAAATAATTTTGCTTTCAAAAAAATTTGCCATAGTCCAAACCAGTGGCGTCCTGGTACTTCTCGGAGTTATATTCGAATTTACGTTTTTATCGGCACTCTCGTGGACATCATTATTTACAAGTCAGTACCTAAACTGGTGCTAGAAAGCAGAGCTGCATTTTGAGTATAAAGTTGTGAATAATTTGTGAATAACTTTAAAATTTCACGAAAAAAAAACAAAGGTTCTGAAAAAATATCCAGGATTCCGGAAATTTCTAAAATGTTTTTAGAACTTTTGTATTTTTTCGTAAATTTTAAAAACATCATTATTTACAACCTTATGCTCAAAATGCAGCTCTGCTTTCTAGCACCGATTTAAGTACTGACTTGTAACCAGTGTTTCCAAAATGAAAAATGAAAAAAGAAAATGAAAAATGAAAATTTTTCAAAATGAAAAATGAAAATCGAATGAAAATTTTCATTTTCATTTTCTGCGATGAAAATGAAAATTATCATTTTCATCAAATGAAAAATAAGAATTTTCAGTGAAAAATGAAATTTTCATTGAAAATTTTCATTTTCATTCTACTATCTGTATATTTTATTTTCATCAATGTATCATTTCCGTTTCCTCTTTTTTCTTCTTAAATCTAATGTTGTGGATAGTTTCTTGGTGCCAGCTAACATCTCGGACACTTTTTAGCTAGAATCTTGGTACCGAGATCTATGGGATCTATGTTAACTACAAGCGGCAGGCGCTCTTATAAGGCACTTTTTACCGACATTTAATTGTTAAAAATCAAGCTTTAATGAGATGATGCACTCCCTGACCCTATTTCAATCCGGAAACGGACACAATTTCGTTGGACTGCTATTGCGCGAAGACGTATATCCGACTCAAACTCCTTAATTCTTATATGTTTCATTGAAAACATCTATAACATTTTATTTCTGCGAAATCAAGTAACAAATTTAACACACACCATCATTACGATACACTAAAAGTTGAGCATTAAGTAAATTAAAATTTGTTCGATTTCTGTTTCCACTGGAAGCCAGACCAGCCTGTGAGAAACTTCTTTCCCTTTTTTTCAGCAATCGGCCGCATGAACTCTTTCAATTTGAGAAATCCTTGAATGACACTAATGACAGATCCCCAACGAGTAAAAGACGGAAAAAGGAGCAACTTTCTTGAAACAGCAGACAATTCCCGAAGGATTTGTGAAAGAAATGCAAGAAGATAAACACTCACTTCTTTTGCCTGTTGCGAATGCTCGAATTTTCTCATCACCTTGCACATGGCTTTGAAGTTTCCGATTCCTTGAATAGATCCATAAGCACGAATCCTCTGTGGAAAAGTGGACCTTTAAAATAATAGATTAAACGAAACGAAAATTGATATGCCAACTTACAAAAGAATGCTTTTATCTGGAGCTTCTGAGAAATTTTCAAACCCATAGCAATAGTCATCATCATCATCGCTCTCGTCTTCCAGAGGATCTTTAAACTCATTCGGCACTAGAAAATGCAATTCTTAGAGCATTTTTGCCAAAATAGATAACTTACATTCCAAAAGATCGGTGAATGCAGCGACCATGTTGCCGCCATCATCTGTAACCACTTTGAAGACCTGTGATAGATCGAGTCCATAATCCTGCAGTAGCTGCTTTACCTTTGCCAGAACCAAGTCACCGGTGTGCGAAAATTGGCTGTCGACGAACTATTTTCGGTTGCCTGTGACATCTCGAAAAAAATAGGCGGTACTATAATAAATTAATTACAGTAAATACAGTAACAGCCCAATTTTCCTACACCCAAACCCCCAACTTTACGCGAGCAACTAACTTCCTGAGAGGGACGCCCAGCTGACTGAAAAACTTCCACACGTTGGCGCCATACTAAACATCATACACATAAAGAGAGAATGTAATTGACGGCACAACGCCAAAAATTTGAATTAGAATTAAATTCGTTTATACCAGGGTTGCTTTTCTTTCCGGACAGAAAAGATTGGGAAAGTTAGCCGGAAAACTTTCCGGTTGGCGGTGAGAATTCCGACAGAAATAACAAGGGATTGTACAGGTGGTAGCATACAGTCAACTGTACAGTTAACTGTACGGTTATCTGTAGTTAACTGTTTTAAACTTACATATTTCTGGTGAGTTATACAGGCTGTAGTAGGTTACCGTGGTAACTTACCGTCTGAATAACCCTGGTGAAAACGCATAAAAACGAGGTGTAACACGGGTTCGGCCCACAGAGAGTTTCCCTTCTCCTGTTTTTATTTCTTCCCATTTTTTTGGAAAACTTTCCGCGTTGTTTTCTGTCCGGAAAGCTTTCTGGAAAGCTTTCCATGCAACAAACCTAGTTTAGATCTCAAGTGTTTGAATCCGTATATGTTTCGAGAATGTATTTGATTCAAAATGCTTCGAAATCAATCTTTGCAACGGTCTCAGTATGCAGTGGTCTTATTGTCTTTTTTCTTGAGTGGTAAATGTATGGCTCTCATGATTGTCCCTCATGTATTTTTTCTTGATTACAAACTTCAAAACGCTTCTCTTCGTGGTCGAAATATGGCACTTGTTCGGTTGGGGGCACGAGAAGAACTTTGTTACGACCTTTTGGCTAGATCACATCCCTGGACCGAGATTGAAGCATTTATGTGCGAGGGCACGTATATTCAGAAACTGGTTTGCAGGGGAAAGAATCAAATTTTCGGACAGATTTTTATTACTGAACCTGCATTTTTTGGGCTCGTTGGATAGCCCTCTTCACGAGCTACATTTTGAATGGTTACATGCCGTGACAAACTGTGAATTTAAGCGAGTGGCATGCGAATGAAGCATGATGGTTCATAAATTTCGGTGCTGCTGATTGACCAATTTTCAAAAACGTTTTTCTCAACATTTTTGTTGGAACTCGACCCCATTGTGCTCAGCATGAAAAACTGAGTCAGAATCAACAAAACTCACCACCGGCAGTTGCCGTGTTAAAAATTATCTCTTTTCAGATGCCTTACAATGCAGAAGAGCGAGAAAAATGCGTCGAATGGTTCATCGAAGAGGGAAAGAGCTTTGCCAGCTTCCAGAAGATATATCGCCGTGAATTCAGAGCAGTGGATTGCAATGCTAAAGCGCCCAGCAAGAACAGAATCAAAGAGTGGTATGCCAAATTCCAGCAAGGAGATCTGAGGAACAAGAAACGAGAGGGAATAAAGGTTTGTCTTCTTTCTGTTGTTTTCTGATGTTGAATTGATTGCTTAATTCAGTACGTGAGAACGCCAGAGAAGACAGCAGAAGTGGTCGAACTCTTTCAGGCACTGCCTAGCCGTCAATGGGAGAAGCACTGAACAAGAATATGCCTGAAATTGTCTGAAATGTTGTTATTTTCTGTTGCCTTATTGTTGGTTCTTCTGAAAAAAGAGTTGTAGCTCATGTTAGGTATCATTCGATTTCCTAACGTCTCCTCTTTCAAATAAAAAAATTTCGACGTAATGTTGAAAAATAAAAAAGCTATGGCAAAAATTCATAGGTCCGTATATAATGCGCCACTCTGTAATTTCAGTCACCAATACAGTCAATAACACCAATACAGCCAATTCTCAGTCAACAAAACAGCCAACGCTGACACTTCTTCATCAGCTGTTTCTTTGTCGGACCGTTTCTTCGTTGCGGCCACTTCTTCGTCGCGTAGGATTTTTGGTTTCTTTAGCATGGTTTTGCCCGTCTTAGAGTTTCTCAGCCATATATTATCATATTTTTTTTGTGATTCCTATATTTATTTGCCTTTTAGTTCTGGTGTGCTTTTTTTAAATTTCTGTTAAGCCTGTGGCTGTGACTGTGAGCTTTGGTCACTAGGTAATACCGTCGCGCTAACCCATTTTTTCCGTCATCAAAGCCCCTCAAATATGTTAAGTGTTATAAAAACGCCGAGGTCAGACGACGTTTTTACTTAATCGACAGCAAGAAGAAGCAGATAGTCGGTCTTTGGAGCGATTAGCTGTATTATTGACTGAGATCCGACTTTACTAGGAGCCTTGACTGTATAGGGAGAGTTGACTGTATTGGGATAGTTGACTCTGAAAACCGCAATACCGCGGTTAAACCGCAATAACATTTTTCTGCTTAACCGCAATTTCTGAACAAAACCGTACTGCAAAACCGCTCACAACCGCAGTAAGCAACAGTAGTGACTTTATAGAATTAAACATCCTATTACAGACACCTAGATTACAGTAACATAAGGTGCAGAAATAAAACTGCATAAATACAAAAAAAAATACATCATATTCAAACTCAGAAATTAAAAGCAGAGACAGATATCACAAGCAGAAGCAGAAAGCTTGAAAAAGCAGAAAAAGAAAGCAGAAACAGAAAATTTCAAAAACAAAAAACAGAATCAGAAACAGAATTTCTGCTTCTGCTTGTGGCATTCCGCTTCTGCTTTTTGAAAACTCTGGTGCGTGAGTGGCAGATATTGAACTTTCTCGCTAAATTCTAATTTTCGTCCCTCATGTATTTTTTTTATCGATTACAGATTTCAAATCGCTTCCTTACGTGGTATTTTCTTCTGTGGTATTCTTTCTCTCTTCTGTATTCTCTACGTGGTTGAAATAAAATTCTCTATCTCGATGATAAGTGTTTGTCTCTATTGCTAAATTCTCATGATTGTATGTCATATATTTTTACTCGATTACAGACATCAAAACGCTTTTCTTCGTGGTATTATCTCCGGTGCCATTCTCTTTGTATTCGAAAGAGTTCTTTTAATCATTAGCAAGATGTTTTTATTAGCAAGATGTTCTAGTTAAAGCTGTGAATTCCTAACTTTTTCCAGAAAGACATGAAATTTTACAATATTTGTGAAAAAATGTCTGAAAAATTTTAGTTACTTAAAAATTATTTTACAGGTAAAAAACTATCACAGTGCAATTTATCGCCCGACTGGCGCCACAGCTTTTCAAAATTTGAATCTTAGTGTAATAGGGAAATTTGGCGCCAAAAGAAAAATTATCGAAAATGGTCGATTTGAGGCCGTTTTTGTTTAATGCTTCTGATTTGGTTTTTTTATTTTTGGATTTTGCATGATCATACCCAAAATTTTTCTCACATTCAGGGCTTTCGAATAAGCTATCACTTGCCCATAAAACAGTTGAAATTTCAATAGCACAACTGATTTCTGTGAAAATTTACGAAAAAATTTCTGCGCATCGTGGACATAATTGAGAACCTACCGAGTTTTTCTGTCCAAATTTTCTCCAACAAAACCGGAGACTCGATAGAGGAGTAAATTTGCTGCATTTTGGTACCAAGGACGTATATGAAAAATACAAATTTAGGATGTTTTATACAAAAGTTAGACGGAAAACGCAAAACCCCTATTTTTACTCGAGAAAATGCCAGTTGTTTGATTCAAGTGGTCTCTAGTTGTAAAAATTCTGACTTTATAAAAATCGGTCTGATTATTCTTGTAGCTGAATGTCTGAGCTATCTTTTGTTGTATGAGACGTCCTAAAAGCGATGACTTTTTTTTAGATTTTTTGAAGGAATTAAATTTGGTGTAATTTTCAAGTATGATGAGGACTCGCCATTCAAGCTATAAAAGAGGCAAGGAGCAAGAAAGGGGTCAAGAACCAATGAATCAACCGCTCAGAAAGCAGCAAGTTTCAGCACTAAACAACAAGGGACCACAGGCGCCTATCGGCGCCTCTATAGTATTTCGAAATTTCGATAGTGCATTCATCGTGAAAAACTACGCGTCTATCTACGTCTACGTTCTTTTCGAGACATCGCAAAAATGGCCATCGTTGGAAGCAGAAAAACCATCCTCCAGGCCTACCCCAAAATCCTCCAACTCCAATTTTGAGGGACCACAAAAGCTTTTCTTTTTCGAAGACATTTTCCTGGGTCTCGGCATAAAAAGACGCTGAATTGTCTGAAGTTTGGGGTTCCGTCGAGACATTGCCGAAAATAATCGGAAAAATAAGCAAAAATGGCCTGAATGTGGTCAAAATGTCCATTAAAAAGTAGGACGGACACATGCCAAATACTATATAGAGATGTGGTGCAGAAGAAAAGGCAAGCGAAATCACAGGCTGCAAGCCGAGCTAAGGCTGCAGGAAGGGCACGTCTTCGTAAGCTTTTTTAAATTGTTCTACCTATTTTTAAGGCGCTTTTTGCTTTAGTAAAGCAAGCTGATAAGCAACAGCTAGATGCTAAATCAAGAGCAGAACTCTCAGCAAAGAGGCAGAATGCAGTCGTAGTCCGATGGAATAGGTCAAGATCCAAGAACAGTTAAAAGAAGGCAATCATCACCAGAGCCGAAATCTCTTCTCCATCCGATGCAATTTCTTCACTTACAATTTCCTGATTCGGGATCGTCTGAAACTGTCAGCTAAAGAAAAGGCGGAGGTCCATCGTGAGTCTAAATCGATTGCTAGGGTGCCTCTTGTGCGTATTCCAATCAGCAATATCATACCTCCTTCGCTACACATTATACAGGGATTGTGTCAAAACGTTATCTCCTGGATTGAAAAGGTCAAGCCAAACAAAGTCACTTTTCTAGAAGATGTCTTTGCGCTCCTAAGAGTCTAGGAGCGCAAAAACAGACTTGGTACCAAACTTTTACTAGTAAATTTGAGAGTCGTTGGACATCTTAGACATTTTGTATGTTCTTTTAATTTTAGGGAATCGAATTGCTCAGAAAATTGCTCATGTCGTACGTTGCAATGAGAAGCATAGAGCTTATGAAAAACTTCTCACTTTGCTTGGGCAGATCCAGTCGATGGCGGAATCAACCTTTCTGTCGAATGAGCAAGTCTTCATGCTTGGCAGATGGACGCATGAGTTTTTCTTGTGCCTGACACAGCCTTTCAAAATTTGAATCTTAGTGTATTAGGGAAATTGGCGCCAAACAAAAAACTATCAAAAATGGTCGATTGGAGACCCCTTTTTTGTTTCATGCCTCTGACCTGATTTTTTCCTTTTTGGCTTGTGCATGCTTATAGCCAAAATATTCCTCGCATTAAGAACTCTCGAATGAGCCATCACTTGCCCATAAAACACGTAAAATTTCAAAATCACAAGCAATTTCTTTGAAAATTTTCGAAGAAATTTCTTTGCCTTATTGATTCGATTGAGATCCCGCCAAGTTTTTCTGTCTAATTTTTCTCAAACAAAACCAGAGACTCGATAGAGGAGTAAATTTGCTGCATTTGGGTACCAAGGATGTATACAAAAAATACAAATTTAGGGCGTTTTATACAAAAGTTAGACAGAAAACGCAAAAACCCCATTTTTACTCGGAAAAATGCCACTTGTTTGCTTCAAACGGTCTCTACTTTTAAAAATTCTGACTCTGCAAAAATTGGTCTGGTTATTAAGATAGAAGACATTGTGGGCTTTCTTTTGGCGTAAAGAAAAGCTCAAAAAATACAAAATTGGCGTGTCTCATACAAAAATAAATTCAGTGTTTTTCAGAGCTAAAGATGGTCTCCAGCAGACGAATGTGCGTTAAGCCAAATGGAGTGTCTCTCCGAAATTCGTTCAGCCGCAGTCAAAACAAGATGGAAGAATAATGAACGCACAAATCAAGCTAAGAAAACGGCAAGTGAGCAAGCAAAAGAAGCAGGAAAAATCCGTCTTCGTAAGCTCTTTCACCTTGTTTTATCTACTGTTTTGACGGTTTTTTTGTTTCAGTGAAACGAGCTGATGAAAAACGGCTGGAAGCTGAATCAAGAGCAGAACTCGAAACTGCAAACCGAGCTAAGGCTGCAGGTAGGGTCCGCCTTCGTAAGTCCTTTCAGCTTGTCTTACATATCACTTTAAATTTTTTTTGTTTTATAGAGCAGTTGGATTAAAATGATGAAGATGAATCTTTGATTCAGCAGAACTCTCGGCTAAGAGGCATAATGCAGTTTAAAGGAGGTGGAGCAAGCTAAGTGCTAAAAAAGAGCAAAGGCCGCTCACAAAACACAAGTTTGTAGATTTAGTTCTTGTTTACTTCTCATCAAATGCTTACTTTAATTCCAGGCAAGCGTAATGAGCCAAGGAAAATTGCGAAGCCAACCAAAGGAATGTGCAACAGAAGGGTCTCTGTCAAGAAGTGAGTTAAGATAAAAAATCTATGGGATCTATGTGTAAACGTATCCTCAGAACTGGTTTTTAGGCTCAACAAGTTATTGTTTTAGCGTTATCTCTGCCATCACATTAATATACTTCCTCTGGATGACCAACAAATCAGTCGATGAAGCTTGTATCGCTGAAATCTGTTGCAAGCAAGGCATCACCAGACTTATCGCAGACAATGAAGCGTTCGCTAAGCTCAATGAGGAACATGCCAAAGTGGTCGATGACGTTACTCGAACTTCTGAGTCAGAAGGCGCAGTTGGTGGAACGTACTTCGCAATCGAAGAACTGATTTGGAAGAGGAAGCGGAGACAGCTACTCAGAAGACGCAGCGAAGCCACCACGAGTATAGTCAAAATAGATCGAAGAACTTCAATCGACCTCTGGTCATTGTTCCGCCTGTTCCTCTTGGACATAGTGGGTATGTGGAGAACTTTATGTGTGGAAAACTTAGAAATTTTGTTTTCGGGGCAGCTCATGTGAGAACTAGTGGCCATCCAACAATGTGTGTGAAAGCTCAGCAGCCTGTTATCAAAGATGTATCAGTCACCTACGGAGGACATACTCGTCAGCCAAGCAAGAACGCGAATCCATCGCAGAAGGATCTATTAAATCTCTCCACCGAAAGTCAACAGCGATGAAAGAAGATTCGCCTCAATAAAAATCGTCCAGTGATTTTGAAAACTTATAGAAGAATCTTATGTGCGAAATGTATTGTTTGATCTGAATATTGTGTTAGAGATTGAATCTGAATAAAGTTGCTGTCGTCTCTTCATGTATTGCCTACTTTTTAAGTGCATCTGTTGAACCGAAAATTGTCTGATATTTGGGTGCTGAAAATGAACAAAAAATTTAAAAGCGCGTAAAAACTGCTGTTAAATTCTTGGCGTTTTGTTTAAGTTGAACTACAAGGAAATTCAGATTTTGAAAGGCTGTGCTGAGGGTATAGTTATCTAACTATTCCATAGTGACTTTTGCTCATGTACAAGATTTGATTTTTAAGGCAAACTTTCCGGTTGCTTCAATAACACTCAAGTGCCACATCCTTTGCTTTCATGTCGAGGACTTCGCTAAACTACACAATTTCTGGGGATTATTGTCGGAGCAGTCAAATGAATCTCTCCACCGAAAAGTCAATAGCGATGAAAGAAGATTCGTCTCACTAAAAAGTCGCCCAGTAATTTTGAAGAAACTTATGAAAGAATCTTATGTGCGAAATGTATTGTTTCACCTGAATATTGTGTTGGAAATTGAACCTGAATAAAGTAACGGTTGTATCTTCGTGTATTGCCTACTTTTTAAATGCATCTGTTGAGCCAAAATTGTCTGATATTCGAGTGACTAAAGCGACAAAATTTTAGAAAAGCGCTTAAAATCTACAATTAAATTCTTGGCGTTTTGTTCAAGTTGAACTACAAGGAAATTCAAATTTTGAAAGGCTGTGGCGCAGCCACCCTCGTAATCATTAAAACAAGGACTCACACGGATGCGTGACATACATAATTTCGAAAAACGGGTCACAAAAAAAGTTATGGTCTCTCAAAACTGGCCAAAATTTTTAAATCACCCTGTACATTTTCGAAGAAACACCTCTGAGCTTCAAAGCCATGTGTCAGGACCCTCTGGGGAAATAAAAGAGCTCCGGAGTTGTGTACGAAACCACCGGTCTGCCGGCGGTGTCACTGCCAATACGAGGTCAAATCATCAATCAGTCAACGAGAAGCAATTCCTTCATAAAGGAGAAAAGGGAGGAAGTAGGTGTGCAACGCACTGAAACAATCGATTTCATTTCATGCCCCAGTCTTCTTACACTTGTTCCAAAAATTGTTTGATAGGGCATTCTTAAAAAGGGGAGATGTTACATATAGGTTAAATTACGACTATTTCTATAAGATCTACACGTGCAGCGCAGTAGGTTGGCTTTTGTAAGCCTAAGCATGAAACAAATTCCATATTCTTGCTCAGCTCAATCAGCTGAACATAGTGTAATAGTCTAAAAGAGTGCCAACCTTTTGAGAAAGAGAGCTTTTTAAAATAAAGGTTGCCAAAATTCGAAGCGATAATTAAAACTTCTTGTTTTGAGTACTTTTCAAGTCAAGAGAATTTCGGTCAGATGATAATTTTGAATTTTATGATCTTCCAACGAAATATTGTTGCACATTGAGTTTTAATTATTTATTTATTTATTGTTTACGCAACAAGTGCGCGACAAAAAAAAATACATATTTCCTTAAAATAATTACAATACAAAAGCATTTAGATCACATTCTTTGAGTTTTTTCCTGAATAGCATTATAGTAGGGGAAGCAACAATTTCAGCTGGAAGAGCATAATAAATTTTAGGTGTCCGAACAAGGAAAGAGTGGAATCGGAAATCTGATTTAGAGAAGGGTACAATAGCTTTATGTTGTCGGAAGTTATAGAATGAATGAAGAGACGGAATATCTAGATTAATATCGATTTTTTTCAAAATTATTTTGTGGTAGAAAATAAGGTCAGCTTAAAGTCGTCTTTTTTGAAGAGTTTCCATTTTAAATAATTGTAAGAGCTTTTCATAATGAGGTCTGTCAGGATATTTATTCCTAAGTGACCTGAAGTATATTTGATTAAGGGCAATTTTCTGAATCCGCTCTATTTTCTTTATGTCCTTTTTTAAATAAGGATTATACACTACAGAAGAAGTTTCGATTAAGGGTCTAACATATGTCATGTATAATTGTACTAGGAACTTGAAATCAGTTGAACGAACAGCCTTAAAAAGAGTGAACAGGCGAGAGTAAGCGGATTTGCATAGATTTTCTATGTGGGCATTCCATTTTAAGTTAGGGGTAAGAACTATGCCCAAATCCTTAATTGAATTTGTAACAGGAGCTATTTGATTGGTATTCAGATAGTATATATGCTGAGGGTTCTTTTTGCCAAGGTGTAAAACTTGGCACTTTTCAGGAGAAATTTTTAGCTCATTTTCACAACACCATTCGAAAAATTCTTGTATGAAAAATTGCAGATTTTTAGGAAAAGTCTCTCTATCAAAGCTAGCATAAGCTTTCAAATCGTCTGCATATAGCTTTAGCTGCACTCCTGAGACTTGACAAGAAAATGAGAATTCAGAAAAGTAGAAAATAAAAAGTAGAGGGCCCAATACAGATCCTTGAGGAACACCACTTGTTTGGGGGTTGGTTGAGAAAAGGAGTCGTGGATTTTAACCATAAAGTACCTTCAAACAAGAAAATTTCTGATCCATTTTAACAGTGCTCCATTTACACCCGCTTTTTGCAATTTTCTGAGAAGAATAGAGTGTGAGATCGTGTCAAAGGCCTTTGAAATGTCAAAATAACAAACGTCAATACACTTATTTTCTTCTATTGATTTTGACCAATCGTCAAAAACCTCAATCATTTGTGAGTTAACAGACCTCTTATTCAAAAAACCATGTTGGGATTTTGGGATTAAATTGCGAGATAAGAGAAATGCTAGTAATTTTTCGTGAACGATTTTCTCCAAAATTTTTGATAATGAGCAAGTCAGACTTATAGGTCGATAATTTGAAGGATCGTGTTTATCTCCTTTTTTAAAAATGGGGTGAACATATGACATCTTCCAAATATCAGGAATAGTACCACTCATCATAGAGTACCTAAAGATTTCCGTGATAGGTTTGCTAGAAATTCAGCACTATTTTTGAGAAAGATGTATGGTATTCCATCAGGCGATGTATTAACTACTTGGTAGCGAAATTAGGTGTTTGTATACCATATCAACCCAGTTATGTCAATATATCCAATTCCTTTGTTGGGAAAAACTGCTCCTGATGTATGTAACATTGTCGGAGTGGAAGGAAACTGAGCCAAAATATTGAGAAATATTTTGAAGGTATTGTTGTTGTGTACATTTATTTGTTATGGTGAAACTGGTGAAGTTGTTTGTTTAGGTTCTACAAAATAATCCGCGAAGCGTTCTCGCAATGAAAGGCGGCTGTTGAAGCAAGTGAATTTCTGCCCGAACTCAAAGAGGAAGTGATAGAGGTAAGAACTCTAAGAGCGATTCTTTATGATTGTAGCACTTATAAAAGTTAAATTCCGTTTAGATCCTACGGACCCGTCAAAAACGTAACGTGGACAAGCCCTGACAATAAATGAAAAGCAAGCGGCGATCGAACTCTTAACAAAGAAGTGTCTGAAGAACCCAGTATTTGCAGGACCACAAGGAGAAGTATCAATTTGTTTTTCATGGAAATTTTAAATAATATCCTTTTACACGTCATGACTGAATGGGCGCATTGGCTGGCTGAAACTGGAGTCTTCTCACTCGACAAGCGTGGCTATGCATGGGATACGATCAACTCAATGGATGCTCTTACTTGGTGGAATGGTTCTCGGATACACTCTTGTCCAAAGTCGTCCAGATGCTTCACAACGTCCCAATCTCAGCTGCGCCAACAGAAAGAAACTGGTCTCTTCGTGGTGGAATTCACACCAAGCTTCGGAACAGGTTTGTGGATTTTATTATTTTGGTGGTTTGGTTTGTATACTGTTCGGTTGAAGGATGAAGGTCGACACAGCCTCTAAAGTGACGTTCATCAAACACAAACTTGATGCTGCAGAACGCTTTTTTTTCAAGCAATCTGCAGGGTAGAAAGCCGCGAAAGAATCTGAACAAGAACAGGAGGCACAAATTGAAGAGGAAATTTTTGATGAAGTAGAATATTTTGATTTTGGTTGATTATCGAATTGTTATGTAGAATAAAGATGCTTTTAATTGACCGTGATTACAAAAGTTTTGAAGAAATGGTTGACAAATTGATCATATGATACAAAAATGCTTGGTCCTATAAAATGACCGATATTTGGTCATTTTCTGTCATTTGACCGGTCAAATGACGGGTCATTTGACCGGATTATTAAATGACCGGTCATTTCAGCAACTCTACTTGAGACAGTTCAAATCTCATTTCTAAGGGCGGTACCGCACTTCGGAAAAATGCCTCTTCACAAAATGCCATTTACACAAAAAATAAATTCAAAAACTACTTTTGTAAAAAATCTGCCATTTCAAAAACACGCCATTTGAAAGAACTGCCTTCTCACAAACTGCCGTTTCAAGAACTGCCGTTTCAAAAAACAATCCATTTACAAATCTGCCATTTCACAAATCTGCCATTTCACAAATCTGCCATTTCGCAAACTGCCATTTCACAAACCGCCATTTCAAAAACGCGTTCTTTCAAAAAACATTCTTTTTACGATGTGCCATTTCACAAACTGCCATTTCAAAAAACTGTCTCTTCACATACTTGTTTCACCGAAATTTCTTACTTTCAGATTAGCTTACAATAAGATGGATGAATTTTTCCCGGACGATATAAGCAGTTCAAGTGGTGACCAAGACCAATTAGGAGAGCTTCTCGATCCATTGAAAGAGCAACAAATAAGAACAGACTTCCAGCCATAGCTGCACGGAAAAAATTTTCGGCGCCGGCACCGGCGCTGGCGTTTTTGAAAATCGGAGCCGGGAGCAAAGTATGGCACTTACCGTATTTCCTCTAATAGAGCCCCCTCTAATAGAGCCCCCTCTAATAGAGCCCCCTAACTTTGAAGACCTATATCTCAGCTCAGAGTCAATTTTTTGCAAAGCTGTTTTACGGGTTTTCTTAACTCCCACGAGCTCTACCGATTGCACTTTTCAGATTTTAGTTGAGCACCCAAAAATCTCGAGATCGAATTCCAAATTTTCCGATTTTCGGGCATCCAAAAAATAAAGCCCCCGGGGGCTCTATTAGAGGAAATACGGTAATTTTTTTCGGCGCCGGGCGCCGAAATGATGAATAAATTTTTCAGAAAGTTTTTTTTTTGCAAAAACATTTTTCAAGTTTATTAGAAAAAAAGGGCGGAAAACAAAATCATGCATCAATCATTTCCTTGTTATACACCAACATGGTTTTACTTTTTAACAATAATGGTTTTGTTGGACTTTTTCTTCTTCCAGCATTGAGGTGACACTAAACATTCGCTCAACATACGCTCTACACTACTGTAGAGCGAAACTTTCAGCAAAAAAATCAATTAATGGAAAGAAAAATTAAGTATGAAAAAAGATCTTTACTGAAAAATTATTAAGCACATTGCTGAAAAACGAGGCACCGGTGTGCGCCCCAAAATTTTTCAGAAAAAAGGGGCGCTTTTTTTCAAATCGGCGCCGAGCGCCGATTTGAAAAAGCCCTTTTTCTGAAAAATTTTGGGGCGCACACCGGCGCCCGTGCAACTATGCTTCCAGCATGAAGACTATCAATTAGCTCTACCGGAAGAGGCGCGAGATGCTGAGAACCAACCAGCTGAAGCATCGCAAGTGGGTCCTTTTTCTCGGCTCATGAATTCTAAATGGAATTCCTTCGTCCCAAGTCTCTCCGAGGACGCGATTTGCTCGTATACGATGGTAAGCAACCATAAGTCTGATAAATCCTAATTTAGTCATGATTTACTCCCTTTTACCCCGTACTCCCCTTTTTAGGTCTACAAATGCATATGCTACCAATTGGGATGTCTAAAGGAAGTTCATTTGATGAATAAAGCGTACTTTGAGGAGTCAAGAATAGATCATGACCATGATGTGGACCCAGTTGAAGTAAACATCCTTCGCATCTCAAGCCGAGCCTTTAATTTACTCAAGGAAAATCCAATGGTAGTCTATTTTAATTTAATGTTTTATACATAGCGTTCAACATTGATTCAGAGGCAGAATCATTAAGCGACACAAGGATTTATCGACTTCGTAATCGATGGGCTTGACAAGGGAAATTTGTTCAAGCAGCTTACTCGCCGACGTCAGGTGTGTCAATTTTCGGTTTCTATGAATGGTTACATTAAGCTCTTTTATAGAAACTCAACGGATTTCCGACTGGTCCTACGACTCCTAGCCAACTAATCGTCCCAGAAGTGTGGAAGAATCATTTGGCTAATGACCCGTTTATATTTTTAGACACAGGACCAGATTTTCGAAGGATTATTGGGATGAGTTCTGGTTCTCTCGGATTTCGAGTCGGCTATACGATTGTAAGTGGTCGAGGTCCTACCCGGTAGATTATTTTTTATGTTCTTTTCATTCCTTCCTTATCGAGCTCACTGTTAAGGATTTACCCATCGATGTTGTTACTTCCGATGAGTTCTAGCACAAACAAACCGACTGCCAGATATCCTCGGAAGCTCTGGCATCATTCTGATGTCTCTATACCCGGATCACCAATAACTACTTGTCGTATCGAAGCATGGCATCGCCGCCTTAATTTCCCGTGCGCTGGACTGGTGTGGAGCTTCTGGCATATAACGAATATATTCCGCATTGAATTAGGTCTATATCCTAACTAAATATCTCTTATAAGTTTTTTTAAGATCACACCCTGCACATTCACGTCATTCGGGTTCTACTCCGGTAGGGTCCAGAATTCTTTGACCTCATAGTCATGTGAAACTTTATGAAAAGCTAGTTTTTTTAATAGAGTGTTTTAAAATGTAGAGTTTTTGAAAAGGGCAATCTTGCAACATACATCGACGATTTTTCGAAATAGTAGTTTGTGAAATGGCAGTTTGCGAAATGGCAGATTTGTGAAATGGAATGTTTTTGAAATGGCAGTTTGTGAAATGGAAAATTTGTAAAATGGAGTGTTTTTGAAACGGCAGTTTGCGAAAAGGCAGTTTTTTCAAATAGCGAGTTTTTGAAATGGCAGTTTTGTGAATTTAATAATTTGTGAAAGTGTGTTTTTGTGAAATGCAGTACCGGCTTTTTTAAGTCGTATACAGTCGAGTCTCGCTAAGCCTTCACCCTCTAAAGTTCGTTCCCGCCTAGGGTCCGACACTATTTTTAGCTATGTTTTCGAAATCTTTTGCCAGATGTGATTCGACAGTCTAATCAGAAAAATCGTACAGATTCTGATTTTACCAGTCGTTTTTTTTTCAAATAGCAAAATTTTTGGCGTAAAGACCCGCGGTACTTGTGCACTTGGGGGGCTTCTTTTTGTTAACTGTGAATAAGGTTTGTATGCCTCCTAAGTAATTTTTATACGTTAAAAACGATAAAAAAGTTGTTTTCCGAGTTTTCCTTACTAAAAACTGAGGGTTTCAAAAAATTTTTATTTTGCAAAAATTAACCTTTTGCCTTGGTCCCCCCAAGGCAAATTTTACTACAAAACCAATCTCCTTAACAGAAACAAATTTCCTTCCATCGAAATAAACTAGAAAATCATTGAACTTATAAGAATTAATCTACTGCGTTTTAGTCACTGGAGCTGGGCAAAAATAGTCTCTTTACGCCTTTTCGATCATGAGTCTTGCTCGGAATTATGTTTAAGGTAAGTGAGTGCGCGCATCTCTAACTCTCAAGCCCCCTTCGGGGGCGCAGGGGACTTGAGATAAAAAATAGCGTGTGCGAAAAAAAGGCGTATTTTACGTCCATTTGCAATGCACATGGGCAGATATGGGTTAATCGTTGATTTTGATGAAATTTCGCTCAAGCACCTCCCAATAAAATTCACTTATGGCAGAAAATATTGTTTCAAATTCCCTGAACTATTCTGAGTTCTGCCAAAAAATAGTTTTTCAAACTTCATTGTTTTTTTCTGGGCTGACGTTCTGAGCCTGGTAAATCCAGACTTTACTTTTTCAAGACCGCGTTTTGCGTGTAATTGTCTTGTTACTGTGTTACCGTAAAATTTACAGTAGCGGAAAAAAGTAATGTCCAACCTACTAATTTTTTGTTTTTTTGCTCGTAACTTTTTTTTATAGAGCATATCGGAAAAGTGTAAAAAGTAAACTTATTCTAAACGTTTTCCTCTATCTTTTGAGTATAAAACATTAGGACTAGAAATTTTAAAACATTGGGACTAGAAATTTTAAAACATTGGGACTAGAAATTTTACGTATACAATAATTTATGACATTTAATTTTTAGGCCGGAAAAAAGTAATGTCCCACTTCGTTGTTACCTATTTGTTTAGTCATTATTTTTACAAATGTATTAAAGGTTTTGTCTAAACTAATCCTTCTCGTTCAGATAAATATGGCTGGAAAGAAAAATCTTGAATTACGCTCTTTCAAGCGTGGAGCTCGCCGACATGTTCAAAGTTACCAAGAGGTAGATCAATCGAGTTTTGAAGCAAGTCCGTGAGTCGAAAAAGCTGAAAAAGCTACCAAAGAGTGGCCGGCCTCGCAAATCTTCAGAGCGGAATAATCGAGCGCTCGCAAAAATTGTCAAGGATGATCCGAAGAAGACGGCTACTGACGTGACCAAATATGCAAATAAGTGTCTCAAGCTGGGGATTACCACTCGTACGGCTAGGAACATTCTCGTGTAAGTGCTTATTTTGGTTAAAAATGATTTTCTGATGCTTGTCTTTAGACGCGCCAATTTGTTTGCTGCCAAACCGTCGAAAAAACCGTGGATTTCAAAGGAGAATGTCAAAGCTCGTCTAAAGTTTGCCCGCACTCATTTGGACTGGTCTGTTGCCGACTGGGGAAGAGTGCTCTTGAGTGATGAAAGTAAGTTCAATTTGTTCTCTTCCGATGGTATTCGCTATGTCCCACGTCCGCCAGGCCAAAAGAACAATCCGAAGTATCAGGTTCCAACTGTGAAGCATGGTGGAGAGTGCGTTATGATATGGGGTAAATTCGGAAAATTTTTAATTGATTTAGTTCATTGTGTTAAGGTGCTTTTTCACGAGATGGTGTGGGTCCATTTTTCCGAGTCGAAGGAACTATGTACGCAAAGGACCACAAAAAGATTTTGGAGGAAAATATGATGGAATTCGCTATTACTCGCCTTGACGCTGATTGGATATTCCAGCAGGACAACGATCCAAAACACACCTCAAAGCTCCTGAAGGCATGGTTCGCGGACGAAAAAGTGCAAGTTCTCGAATGGCCGTGAATTCAATCGAGCATCTGTGGGAAGAGCTGGACAGAAGAATCCGAGCCAGAAGTTTCACCAAAACAGCGGCTTTGTTCAGGTCAAAAATCCCTCTTGATGTTGTTATGAAACTTGTTGAATCTATGCCGCGCCGTTGTCAAGCTGTTATTGAAGGGTTATGCCACAAAGTATTGATAGTTAATCAACTGTTTTGGTCACACGATTGCGTTTATTCGGTAGCAAAAAAGGTAGCCTGTTTCGACTCACGGACTTGCTTCAAAACTCGATTGATCTGCCTCTTGGTAACTTTGAACATGTCGGCGAGCTCCACGCTTGAAAGGCCATTCTTTGAGCCCTGTACGATAGCTTCTTTTGAGCGCAATTCAAGATTTTTCTTTCCAGCCATATTTATCTGAACGAGAAGAATTAGTTTAGACAAAAGATTTAAAAAACCTCCAAAAACCTCCAGAAATAATGACTAAACAAATAGGTAACAATGAAGTGGGACATTACTTTTGGACGATACGGAAAAATGCCTCCTTTTGGCGAAAAAGTGCCCCCTTTTTGTGAAAAAGTGCCCCCTTTTGTGAAAAAATGCCCCCTTTTATGAAAAACTGCCCCTTTAGTGAAAAAGTGCCCCCTTTTATGAAAAACTGCCCCCTTTTAGTGAAAAAGTGCCCCTTTATGAAAAAGTGCCCCTTTATGAAAAAGTGCCCTTTAGTGAAAAAGTGCCCCCTTTTATGAAAAAGTGCTCCCTTTTGTGAAAAAGCTGTCTTTGTAAAAAGCACACCGTTTTGGGAAAAATCACCTAATTTTTAGGAAAAAAGCATCCCTTTTTTGGAAAATATGCAAATTTGTAAGAATTTTGTCCTGTTTGAGGGACACTTTTTCATAAAAGGGGGCACTTTTTCACAAAAGGGGGCACTTTTTCACAAAAAGGGGGCACTTTTTCGCCAAAAGGAGGCATTTTTCCGTTTTATCCATTACTTTTTTCCGGCCTAAAAACTTGGCGCGGTTTTAAATGTCATAAATTATTGTTATACGTAAATTTTTTAGTCCCTATGTTTTATACTCAAAAGATAGAGGAAAACGTGTAGAATAAGTTTACTTTTTACACTTTTCCAATATGCTCAATAAAAAAAGGGTTACGAGCAAAAAAACCAAAAATTAGTAGGTGGACATTACTTTTTTCCGCTACTGTACCTGAAAGTTTTCAGATGGTTGTCGACTTATCTGATACAGTTCCCTCTGCCGCTGGCGGTGCTACTAGGATTGCAGAGCTTGATGCGTATGTATATTGCTTATTTGTGCTATTCTGTTATCATATATTCACTTCTATTTAGACAAATTGAAACACTGATGCGATGTGAATGTCTATCTGAGCCGGAGGTAAAAATTCTTTGCGCAAAAGCTCGAGAGATCTTGCTGCAGGAAAGCAATGTTCAGCGAATCGAATCACCTGTCACGGTAATTTTGTCTTTATCACAATAACAATCTGACTTGAGTTTTTTTAAGGTCTGCGGAGATGTGCACGGACAATTTTGGGATCTGGTGATTTGCTATACTGAAAATTTTTTAGAAACTTTTCTTCAACCGTGTTTTTCAGATGGAGCTCTTCCGTGTTGGTGGTCATGTGCCGGACACCAACTACCTTTTCCTAGGCGACTTTGTTGACCGCGGTAAGTTTCTTGTCTGTATGTTTCGTCCTCTACTTGGTTTGTTTGCAGGATTCTACTCAGTTGAGACCTTCCTTTTGTTGCTTGCCTTCAAAGTCCGTTATCCAGACAGAATGATGTTGATCAGGTAAAAAAATTTACTTGGATAAGATGCAAACTTTTGCAATATGAATCTTGAATTTCCAGGGGTAATCACGAGTCGCGTCAAATAACTCAGGTTTATGGTAAGTAATTATTCCGTTGTCCATGATTACACACAGAATAATTGATTTTTAGGCTTCTATGATGGTAAGTTATTTGCAGTCACCATATTGGCATGACTAACTTGTTTTCATTTGTAACTTTTATGAATTTAAGAATGCTTTCGAAAGTATGGATCTCCAGCTGTCTGGCGCTGCTGTACTGAAGTATTCGATTGTCTACCCCTTTCTGCTGTCATCAATGGACGTGTGTTTTGTGTACACGGAGGGCTCAGGTATTTTTACTTGCTATCTGATGCAACCTCTTATTAGTTGGTAATATCCAGCCCATCGATCCAGACTATTGACCAGATTCGATGCATTGACAGGTTTGCAAGACTTTTTTGTTGACTAGTAGAGGGTGTTTCAAATTTTTCTGACACTTTAAAGCGACCATAACTTTTTTTAAAAGCCGTTTTTTTGAATTTCTGCGAACGAAGATCGACTCAGTTTTTGATGACAATTTTTTTGGTATATAAGGTCAAAACCACGATTTTCGCTTGGTCCCCTTGTTGTTTGGCTCCTGGTCTGTAGTTGATCTCTGGATGGGTAAGGCCAAAACAACAGGAGGGACCAAGCAAAAATCGTGTTTATCACATAAATAGTCATAAAAAATTTAGTCGATCTGCGTTCACAGAAATTCAAAAACGGCCTTTAAAAAAAAGTCATGGCCGCTTTAAAGTGTCAGAAAAATTTGAAACACCCTGTATAATATTTTTATTTCAGAAAACAAGAAGTTCCGCATGATGGTCCGATGTGTGATCTGCTGTGGTCTGATCCTGAAGAGTATGTTTTAGGGTTAAAGTGTTAAGACTGTGTGATTTATTTGCTGATTTAGGTCTGTTGGTTTTGGTGTAAGTCCTCGAGGTGCTGGATTTCTGTTCGGCTCCGATGTTGTAAGTTGTGTTCTTTAATTGTGCACCATTTTCAATAAATTGCAAGTTCAGGTCAAGAACTTTTGTGACACTAATGGCATTGAGATGATCACTCGAGCGCATCAGCTGGTAATTACTTATTGTAAAATTTTGCCGACGTCGTGGGTGTTTCAATTACTTTAAGCAAACTTGTGTTCGGTTCTGCGCACGCCGCTATGGTTGCACTTTATCCAATTGATTGTTTTTCAGGTCATGGAAGGATACAAGTGGCATTTCAATGAGACAGTATTAACAGGTTAGTCTTTGTTCTGATGTCTGAAAATAACTGAGCTCTTAAGTCTGGTCGGCTCCTAACTACTGCTATCGCTGTGGAAATGTCGCAGCTATCTTGGAACTTGACGAATCACTGAGCAAGGAATTTACAATATTTGAGGTGGGTATTGCTTGGTTGTTTGGTCAAGTTCAATTTATCATTACTTATGTTTAGGCTGCGCCGCAGGAGAACAGAGGAGCGCCAGCGAAGAAACCACAGCCGGATTACTTCCTCTAACTACGCTCTAGGAAGGGTTGTAGAAAAAACTCTTCTTGCTCTGTTTAATTCGATGATGATCTGACTATTGTATTAATGTGTTGGTGGTCTACGATAAAGATTGTTTGCTTTTGCCTGCTTGTTACTGTAATTTTGCATATCTTGTGCAGCTTTGCTTTATGACGGTCGCCAATTAAGTACTTGTTTTTATTAATGGCCAGCTTTGTGCAGCGTTGTGCAACGTAAATGACTTTCTGTAGTCGCGCTAATTGTTTTTGTAGAATTGTTTTGACGGCCAATCTTGTATTGGTTACAGAATTAATTCTAGAAGGAGGAAGAGATAGGAAAGAAAGTAAATAAAAGGTACTTCTATAGTTGTTCACCACCCCCCATTTGAAAAATGATAATATGACAGTATTTGTTTTTATTTATTTTAACTGTTTTCGCCAATTTCTTTCCCGCGGTTGGTTAGCGGTCATTAATCTGTGGTACAGCTACACCAATATTTAGAAAGTAATGTCGAATTTGTATTTAGAATAATAGTGGACTTAGTGATTCTGTGAATTGTTTTTAAGGCGATTGACTGTAATAGTAATAATTGTCCCTATGTTTCAGAATATGTTGCTCAGAAATAGTGCTAGTACCTTCCTGCGCTCCGTGTGCTCTAAGAATGCGGCTTTTTGGACCATCGACACTTCTGCTTCAAGACTGTTCTCGTGTGCTGCTATGCGTGCCTCTAATGATGTAAACGACTCCAGCAGCAACCATATCACCAAGGACAGAATCGACGGGTATGTGAATGACAAGAACAACCACGTGGTCGTCTTCATGAAGGGAACCAAACATGGTGAGTAGTTAAAAATTTGTGTCAGTTTCGGTATTTTATATTTTTGCTTAGAGCCGATGTGTGGATTCTCTAGAAACGTCAAATTGGTATGTTCGAAAAATATGTCATTACTTTGTTTGCTAAAAATATAGCATAGTTTGCCTGCTGTATTGGAAGCCCCATCTCAACTTTATGTGGATTGAAACCTTCTTTTTTCTTAAAGGGGGATTCTGTTATGGGCAGAATGTTTCGACAGTCGAATTCAGGTTACAGTGCAAACTAACTAATTTTTTTTCTAACTGGGTTGAAGATTTTTTCTATTTTTCATAACTTTAAGTGTTTGAATTTTTGAGTAAAAGAAATCGTAAAGTCAGTCCTTAAAGGGGGACAGAAAAGCAACCGGCACCACCTTTTGTAGTTTTGTAGTTTTAATGTAGTTTTTATACAAAATTCACTCTTTTTGTGCCAAATTCTTTTTTGCTTTTGTATTCATGGATTTGTCAACCTTTTTTCCAAGTGGCAAAACCATCGTGTAACCTTGCGATTCTAGTTTCTGACTAATTATTATTTTGTGCAGGATATTCAAAAAAAATATATACAGTTCACTCTCGGTTTGGTGTTCGTTCGTAAAAAAAGTTCGTTCCCGCATAGGGTCAGACATTTTATTTACAGCTATTGTTGAAAACTTTTGCCAGTTGTCTTTGGCTAGTCTAATTGGAAATATCGCAAGGATTGCGACTTTGCCGATCGTTTTTGTGAATGAAAACAGTTTTGCCGAAAAGACGCGCGCCTCTCGACTAAGTATAGCCTTTTTTTGAAAATCTCGGGGTCGTGCGGGTCTTTTCGGCAAAACTGTTTTCATTCACAAAAACGATCGGCAAAATTAGACTAGCCAAAGAGAACTGGCAAAAGTTTTCGAAAAAGCTGTAAAAAAATGTCGGACCCTATGCGGGAACGAACTTTTTGGGGTTACGCGAGAGTGGAACTTGATGAAAAAGTAAAAGTATGAAACAAGTCAAAAAAATCGTACATATTTTTACTTTTTCGTTTTAAATTTTTTTATAAGTCTCGCAGATAATGATAGAAACTGGTTGGAAACTATAATCGCAGGGCTATACGATGGTGTTATTACTTCGAAGAAAAATCAAGAATAACAAAGAAAAAATAATTTGGTACAAAAAGAGTGAATTTGGTAAAAAAACTAAATTTTTCACAAAAGAAGACGTAGTGCTGGTTGCTCGTTTGTCCAGCTACGTGACTTTGTGATTTCTTTTACTTAAAAAAGGCAAACAAACACTTAAAGTCATGAGAAATAGAAAAAAATCTTCAAGCAAGTTAAAAAAATGAGTTCGCTCCCACTGTGATTCGAACTCGATTGTCGAAATATTCCGCCCATAAAAGAATCCCCCTTTAACATTTCGGGTTGAACTTTTATAGGCAATTTTTAAAACAGCTAAATAAGTTAGAATAATAAAACTTAGAGTGCATTTGAATTCGAAAAAGTGTCCGTAAAAGACGCGAACAGACGCTTCAAAGCTTTTATTACAGAAAATATTTTCTTGTATTGAAAATTTTTAGATTCTGGACTTCCATCAAGTGAGCTTCAAGGACTACAATGTGTTGGAAGACGAAGATCTGCGACAAGGGGTCAAGGAGTACAGCGACTGGTGGGCGACCGAGCATGTTAATTGATTGTAACAAAGGGAATTTAGGCCGACCATTCCGCAAGTCTATGTGAAGGGAGAATTCGTTGGAGGATCCGACGTTTTGGTAGGTTGTTTCATTTGACTCTTTGGTGGTACAGATTAAAAACTTATTTTAGGCTAAAATGCACAGTAAGTTCGTTTGATTTAGCCCCACTGCCGTGTGATATTAATTGACCGCAAAAAAACTTGTTCGGTTTAACGGAATCTTTTGCGTTGGGCTGTGCTATCGCTTAATGCCCATTGGATTCCTTCAAAGTTGACATCACTCGCGCCTGTTACTCGACTTTGTTTTGCTAAATCACTTGCACTCGGCTACCAACTAATTTATCCCGAAAAATTTAAATGCTAATAATGGGTGTCAGTGGCGGAGTTTATGAAGGGCCACCAAAATTTTTAAGCCATTTTACCTACACCGAAAAACACCTGACGAAGGGCATCAATAAGGAAAAATAGCCCCCCTCCTCTGGGTACGCCCCTGCTGGGTGCGGTGTAAAAATTTGCACAGCAAATTGAGTTTAGATTGAATTTATAAGAGATAAGGCCGGATTAGTGAATTCAATCAAGAGTGAATTCAATGGGTATTTTGTGGTGGTAGTGCCTAATGGGAATTCATCCTAATGGGAGAATTCCTATCTAGAAGCGTGATACCCTAGAATTGACAAAAGGGTTCTTATGCATTATCGGGACTATCTGGTTTTACTGTCATTTATGCGTCCCACGATATTGAAAACATATTAATTTTAATTATCTTATGGTTATTGTCCTTTATTCACAAGCATTATTAACGAGCGATACTGAAAGGCAAATTTGGAGGACAGAGCTCGGAAATGTCTTTAGCATGAGAGTAAAACCAGGTAGTCCCGATAATGCATAAGAACCGACAAAAGAATACGTAATGGTCTGAAAACTTCTTGTTGTGCTCTTATTATTAGATGATAATAGCAACTGTAGTAATGGGTTGTGTGTTTGCAGGTGATGGCGAAATAACCGCATTCTTCGACGAAAAAGGGATTCCATCTAAGTTCTCTGATGTGATGCCGCCGCCAAAGAAAGGGGAATAGAGGCCATTTACACATATTCAATGCAGGTGATCCAGCTGGTACATGCATGTACTTTATTATTATTGTCAGCTGCGAATAAAGATATGTTCATTTCCAACCATTACTAAAATCATGCATGTGTGAATTGGCTAAAGCAGGAATTTCTGGTACTGGTGTAGGCATCTCTCGGTGTCCAACCCATCATGGTTGGAGAGTATTTGTCTTGGCGACGAGATCTGCAAGTTAGGGATATGCTGGAAAATAGAGAATATGAACACTATGTCTACCTCCTTTTCCTGCAACAGCACACTAGCACTAGCACTATGGTTAGCACTAACCATACTCCAAATAAAACTGTGGGAACAATTATCATCATCACTGAAACAAAAGTTCAATCATTTTATAAGCAGAGCGCACATTTGTGTTCACTAAAAGTTTTGTGTAAAACTTTATCTTCATACCACCACAGCCAATTATTTTGATAATTTTTTGCATTACACATCTGTGAAAAATTCGATAGTCTTGTGTACTTATTTCTTAACAAAGACCTCAGATTTTACAAAGGAAATCAATATCGAGTTAATAAAAAGTCCTTGCAACAAGACGCCTATTTTTGGCTAAACTTTAAAAATCGGGTACAATTTAGGGTTATGTGTAATTAGTGCATCAGTAATTAGTGCGTCAGTCAGATTCTGTCTATATAAATAAATTGCAGTTTTGCCAGCCCAAAATCCAAATCCTGGGGTGGGTACCTGGATACCCACGTGGATACCCACTTGAAAAATAAAAAATTTAGAAATTAAAGCAAACTATTTTTTTAACTCGAAATTCTGCGGGAAATTGGGTTTGTTAGTTAGTTGTTAATTTTACCCTCCCGAACCCCGTCATGGTACCTTTCGGATCAGGTGGATATCCACCTGGAAATTTTAGGCCTGAAAATTTTTTCAGTCAAAATCAAAAACAACCCATTTTATTATAATCGAAATCGTGTGCGAAAACCCGTTTGACAGAACCAAAGATGCGAGCTTAGCCATCTAAACCCATAACCACATCCACCTGGCTGGCCTGAAAAATATTTTTTCAAACAAATATGAATTATGCTATATAATACAAAATCGTTCCAGAAATCTTGTCTCATAAGTTTGAAAGTAGGATTTTGCCTGCCTAAACCATCAATTCTGGGGTAGGTACCTTCGGGTAGGTGGATATACACATCGCTGGCCTGAATTTTTTTTGGATACGGGTGGGTGAAATCGAAATTTTAGTACTATCAAACCCGACTCCCTATACGATATTACGTAGAAATGTTTCGATGTTTTGTTTTACAAATTGACTGAAAAAAAATTTCCGCCCGTCCAGGTAGATATTCACCTGGACCATGGACACCTACCATTGATTTCAGCTCTATAACCAAAACAAGTCGGAATAACATAGTGACTTGACAGAGCTTAATATTGGAACATGCTTTTTGGCAGTTGAAGTCTGTGTACTGCCTACCTGGGTACCACTGCGTGGATATCACTACCTAGGCGCCGTCAGTTGAAGGCTAATATATGTGTAGTACCACCTCATTGCAACCTACTTAGGGAACGTCCATAAATTATGTCACGCTGACAGGGGGGTTGGGGGTTCCCAGCCCAATCTGACAAAATCTGACAGAGGGGGTGGGGGTAATGGTCTTTTTCTGACAGGAATGTCAGATTTCACAGAAAATTTTCTTGAATAGTTTAAATCAGTTTTGAAAATTTTGACCTAATTTTTTGTGTATTTGTTTATCTGTTTTGCACGTTATATAAAAATAAATGTATTTATAGCAAAATAAGATTAAAACATATAGTCCATATTTTATTATGGCTCATATTTTAACTTTTCCATTTCTAATTCTTGATAGTTTTCTTGAAGGGCTCGTACTTGCCTCATTTCCTCAGCCAAATCTACTTCGTCTTTAATGACGGTTTCTTCAGGATCCTGGAAATCCATGAAATCCATTTCAAATTCTTGGCAAGCCTTTTCATGTGCATTTTTCCGTTTGACGCTAGACATAAAAGCCGACAATGCTTACACATCATTTTCTCGTACTTGTCTTTCATAGTTGGGTAGTACTGATCAAAGCAAATGGGTTTAGAAAAGCAGATGCTGAGTGCGAGTCTGTCTGCCAAATCTCCAAATTCAGGTTTTTCATCACCCTCTTCAGCTACTCTTGGTCCTCTTGCGTCAAAAACACATGGGATAGGCGCAGGGAGAAATGATGGTAGGAAATTTGGAAGCTTTGCACATCGGTAACCTCCACAGCACCAGTCTTTTCCGCATTTTCGGATCTGCAGTTTGTAACGACTTTGGCGGACATGCTCTGTGAGCCAATGTTCTCCAGGAAGAGATGGCAATTCCGCGGCATCTTTGTTTTTACATTTGGGATTTATAGAGTCAGATAAAGTTTACCCAAAATCCAGTTAATGTGCCCCTGCTTTTTTTTGCCTTTAACTTTTCCTCCAAAACTAGAATTTCTGTTGGAATATTAGCACTAACATCTTTGAGGCGCTTCCACTCAGCTTCACAAGTCGAACAACAAAGTCGAACCCGCCGCAGCCTTTATTCTGTAGCTACAACTGCCCTGCCAGTGGTTTCCAGTTTTCTAAAGGAAGCTTTGATTGCATTTGGAATATATGAGATTGGGGACCCAATACTTGACCGCTTTTTTGGTCCCGCGAGCCCTCCTCCTATGGATTTTAATGCCTTATCAAAGGATTGATTGAAATGATCCAGCAGTTAACTCCTCCTCCTCCGCCCCCCCGTTCCTGCAGCCACACTTCCTTCTACTCCTGCCAGCAACTCTTTGATTGACGACAACATCACCATCGTAGATGCATTTTTTATGGGCTTACTGTGATAGTGCTAATATCTGCAGTCTACTTTATGAACCAATACCTGAAGCTCTGAAAGTTGGATATCCTTTCGACCAATGAAATGGTCTCAAACATCAAAAAAAACAAGGCCATAGAAAAAGAAGAGGCGAATGAGTGAGTCAAGACCAAGCTAACACATATTTACGAAAAAAACTATTTTGTATGCTATTGAAATTTCAGTATGCAACTATAATATAAAAATACCTTTTGAAAACAATTTTGTAAATTTTCTGCATGATTGTTGAGTTCTTAGATTATTAAACATTGTATACAATGTAAAATTTGGAAGTCTAAAGTTGTGTCAGAAAACTGTCAGATTTTAATAAGGGGGTTCCGGCCCATTCTGACATCTTCTGACAGGGGGTGGGAGTCCCCAAAACCGGGCTGTCAGTCTGACATAATTTATGGACGTTCCCTTACCATAATTTACAAAGATAAGGTGAAAAATTGATCAAACGAAAAGTAGTTCTACCAGTTGGATTTGAACTCTTGTCCTTACTAGGGGATGAATTCACAATGGCCGAAATTACTGTGGACCCATTTACCCAGTTCAACGGGGGATGATATGGTCGCCACATCGATTTTTAGCCTAATGTGTCGACAGATTCTGACTGATGCACTGATTATTGACGCACTGATTATTGACGCACTGATTACTGACGCACTGATTACTGACGCACTGATTACTGACGCACTAATTATTGACGCGCTACTTACGCATAATTCAATTTAGGTCCGCGACTAATATCTGCATTTTAGGTACTGTTTTGTGAAATATATGAATTTCGACTAGATTTTATATATAAATGTTATCAGCATTGACTCCGACCCCTAAACCTTGCAAATTTTCCATAACCACAAAACCCAGTCAAAAATAGGTAGAAATCTGTTACTTTTTTTGTATTTATTTTACTGACTTACTTCCTGATGTTTCCGTAGCTGTTTCCTCACTATTAGTGGTCGTATAGACCACGTCTTGATTGCTATTGTCTTTGGTGATGGGTACTCTGAGGCTAGTAGTCTTCTTTGGGGTCATCAGCGTAGTGTTAGGCTTGTTCTGATCCACCTGATCATTATTGCCTGCCCAGTTGGGCATTATCACAAACGGATGTTGCTCGCTGGAGTCATCGTTCTGACTTAACTTAGGACTGGATTGCGCTTTGGACACTTGTAATATAGTGGTCTTCCTGGTAGTTGTTGTCGTGGTCTCTATGGCTTCTACAATAGGATTATGGTTTATAATATAATACCAGAGCGGAATCTGGTAATGTTACCGTTGAGCATACATTTCCTCCGACCATCTCCGTGGAAATTCTCATTGCACACACACTCGGGATAGTTGGCATTGGTGGTGTCACAGTGGGCATTCATGGCACAATATGTGTTGAATCGACTGAAGCACTCGTCAATTGCTGCAAGATGGGAATAGTTGGTTTTGTTTTCGGTTAAGATTAAAGGCTGTTTGCAAGTTGGCTAACTCAGACTCCAACAAAAGAGACTTTTTGAGGGTCACTTGAGATCCCATCTACAGTCATGGCTTACCTTCACAGTTATGTCCATCTCCCCTGGTCTTGGCATTGCACTTGCAGGTGTAGCTGCCTGAGGGAGTGTTGAGGCAGGTGGCATTGCTGTGACAAGTGTGTAGATGCAGTGCACACTCGTCTATATCTGAATGGGTGGGCATAAGTTACTGGTCTAAAACCAAGTCCAAACTCCTTCTACCTTCATAGCAACTCGGCCCTGTGAAGCCCTTTTGGCAATTGCCATTGGAGCAGTAGCCATTGCGAAAATCACAAGGCATGCCATTAGCACACCTACATTGGTTGGCACAGTCAAACCCCCAGGTGCCTGCTGTACAACCTGCAAAATAGGTGTGTTTGGGAACTGGAGGTTTCACACTAGAGAACTGACTTTGTTGGCAAAGTGGAGGACCCATAGCCCCAGCTGGACATGCAAATATCCTTGCCACCTGGTCCACCCTGAAAATCCATTTGCCGCCTTGACCCACGTTGGAGCTGGCCACCAACAATTCCACTGGGATGGAGCTAAAAGGTCCATTTGGATGGGCAATAGCCCCTCCTATACCTCTGGGCGAGGACTCAAGACTTTCGTAGAGATAGATCAGGTAAGTGGAATTTACACCCTGCACCAGAGCCACTTGGAAGGTGTTCGACTGTAACAGATTGGATAAATTAGTCAAAATTGGGGTTTGGGGTCCAAATTCCCTACCTTTTCTAGGTTCAGTTCACGCATCCTCTCAAATGTAAAAATATACAACCAGCTGGCCTTGAAGTTTTCCGCATGGAATTTGTTCTGGATGGTCAGGGAGGCTCGGGTGAGTAGACTAGAGTCGGAGGGATTGCTTGCTGCTGAAATCGAATGTCAACATTGATTTTATAACTAATTCCACTGGCGCAAATAAAAGTAACTAATAACCAATAAAATTGCAAACCTGAGACCTGCTGAAAGGAAATAGGTCCGCTAATCAGTGGATTATAGGCCAGATGCAGGGGCAATAGGTGAACCGAGTGCAGTAGTTCAGTGCTGGGATTGGTGACCACTTTGACTGGTAGCATTTGGTCGAAACTGATGATTCCATATGGCGAAATCTATATTTGCATTTGAAAATTAGGGGAAAAGTTGCTAATTTAGCTCACAAAAGCTTGGGAATATGCCTTTCCGAACATGATGACAGGGGTGTCGAATTGAACTTGGATGTTTTCTTTAGTGTTAACACTCGAGATGGCATCTTTGGCTACTGGATACAGAATGGTTTCTGAATTTAGGATAAAATGCTTTTTTGATTTCTTTGCTAGTTTTTATATTGATGGACTGGGCAGCAGAATAATGTGCTTACTCCAACTGGGCCAATTTTTTTGACAGTTTTTCAGTGCTGTTTTACTCAAAATCGCGACTATGCTTAAAATAGGCCCAGATTTGACCCAATTTGAATTAGCCCAGTTTAAATTGGTCCAATCTTCTAATTCCTCATAAATTTATTCTAAAAAGCTGCAAGCAGTGTTGTTCGTTTGGCTAGTTTGCGAGCAATCAGCTCGCAATTTTCAAAAGGACGCGAGCTGCTCGCGAGCCAAATGGCTATCTAAGGCGAGCCATATGCTCGCTAACATAAAGAGTAAAGTGCTTGCGATACAAACACCAGCCATATGGTTCGCGAGCCATTTGGCTCGTATACATTAACGAGCTTGTTATTAGGATCGCGCACACTAATGTGAGTTAAAAGCTTTTTCATTTTGGCGTTAGGCGAATTCATCAACAACGAATTCTTCAACATTAAATTCATCAGCACGCGAATTCATCAGCACGCGAATTCATAAACATCACCAACAAAATTTGTCTTGGCGCGAAATTTCAGTTTTTTAAAATCGCTATGGGCTAAACTTCGTTTTATCGCACAACCTAGAATCAATTTTTAACACGTTTTTTAGACGTTTCAAGCGGCAGGAGTACACTATTTGGGGTAGCTTTTTGCATAGGGAAAGTATGTCTTAGGTCCTAAAAACGATGGAAAAGGCAAAAAAGTGTGGGAAGGACGTTTTTCGAAAAAAAAAATTTCTCGATTGCCTTGGTCCCCCCTGTGGTTTTTGGTCATTTTTGCCTTGTCGTTTTGGCAACTGGAGCTGGAGGTGGGACCAAGGCAATCGAGACATTTTTTTTTCGAAAAACGTCCTCCCCACACTTTTTTTCGCCTTTTCCATCGTTTTTAGGGCCTAAGACATACTTTCCTTTAAAAAACGCACTTTTGAGCTACCCCAAATAGTGTACTTTAGCCTTTTAAGCTCTGTTATGTGAAGAAAACATGTTTTTTCAATTGGGAGAGCTTTTTAAAGAAAACATTTTTTTCGGCCAAATTTGACCAAAATTTTCATTTTTTTTAGTTTTTGTGTTTTCATTTTAGTTTTAGTTCTCATTTTTGCTCTTGCTTTTGTTTAATTCACCCAGTCCATCACGGATCGAAGCAGAGGAGACCCGTTGATGAATTTCGAGCTGCTAACTTTCGAAGGAAACAAGCCAATGCTAATGCTGGATGCTACTGGAAGATACTTTCAAGGGCAAAACGGACATGTTGTGGATGAACCTTCTTACAAACACGCTGGGACGGAACGGCCAACACAAAATGTGGAGGTTACGAGCGTTACTTTCTTTCAAGTTTTTTTGACTGTAGCCTTCATTTTTTCAGGAAAGGGCCTGACTAGCGATAACAAGCTTGAATTTTATCTCCAGTTACTTGTCCAGCGCAGTATGTGGAATGAATCGTTGCCAAAAGTGAGTCGATTATATATTTTTTGGTCACTAATATATTTTTAGATTTATGCTTTTGACTCATTCTTCTACCCGGAACTTGCAAAAAAAGCACCGAAGTTGTGCTACATTGAATGAGAAATACGGATCTTTTTGAGCATGAGCTTCTCCTTGTACCTATTGACACGACAGGCACTGGTCCTTGGCGGTATTTTTTGTTCATTTCTTATTATAAACGAAACGTTTAATTTAGGCGGTCTACATTCTGAAGAGAAAATTATATTACTATGACTCACTGCACGAAAACGGTGGAAACTGTCTCAACTTGCGCAAGTAAAATATTTCAGATAGATGAATGGGTCAAATAGGTAAAACTTAGGTCGTTCCTCCACGAATTCGCAGCTCAGAGAGGATACTATGAAGAGGATCCTTCTAACTGGATTGGTTTCTTTCCAAAGGTATTATTTTATTTGTGTTCTTGCAAGGTAAATCTGATTTTGCAGGATCTTCCAGTTCAAAACTTCGTGTGCAAGTTTGCTGAATGCTTCTAAAGCAAAGCTCCGATGAATTTTTCGCTAGAAAAGATGCAAATGATCCGAAGCGAAGTTGAAAAAGGAATAAGAGATGGATTTGTTTAAAATGTTATTTAACATTCTATCCTTTACTGTACTTTATCTTACAAATGTTTGCTGACTAAAATGTGCACAAGCTACTGTATTTACTGTATTTTTTCTAATAAGGTCCCATGGGGCTTGTTTTTAACACCTCTTTGTGGATGGTGCATTTTTAGAGGGTGGGGCTCTAACAGAAGGTGCCTTATTAAAATTATTAAAAGGTGATGCCATATTTATCAATTCCTCTTGGGAGGTTAATCCTTATTAGAAGGTGGAACATGAAAGGTGCTTTATTGGAGACAATACGGTATTTAATTTGAACTGAGAAAAAAAGGGAGTTGTTGTCAGTGTATTCGAAATCATTGACCCCCAAGTCCTGAATCTAACTCAAGCTTAAAGATTCTCGCAATTTTTGAAATGATTGAGGATTATCCCCGCAAGTACAACACTGACAGAGCAGATGTTAAAACAACTGATATTTCGTGCCGAAACAAATAATCTTTAATTTTGTTACTAGAGCTAATTTACAGTCAAAGAAGTAGGTTAAACATCCTTTTTTCATCCGAAAATTTATAAATTTAAAGGTTTTGTTTGATTGGTATATCTTTCACTCTGATTTGTCACTACTTACTGCTGGACTGGAGTTCATCCAGAGCAATTAAACAAGAACTAAGAGTGTTGTTGCGGTGGCAGATGGCCCTGTTTTATACTCGGGTAGGATGGCAGGGAGTTAGACATCCTTACCCGTTTTTTAAATTTAGCTATAATATTAGGGTCCTAATTCAATGTTATATCTTTACTAAACGAACAGGAGTCATTTGAAATGATAAAATAACGCATCATCTGGGCACCTCTATCTGTGTACTCTTATCTAGGCATCCATATCTGGTTAGCACCACTTGGTTACACCCATCTGGGTACCACCACCTGAGTACCCCCATTTAAGTTCCATCATGTGTGTACCGCATTCTCTCTAATAGACCGGCACTTCTCTATTTGAACGGCACCCCCCAGGAGGGGATGGGTTGTGTGGGAGGTCTGTGGTATTCGAAAAGAGTGGTACTCTCTATAAGATCGGCACCCTCCAATAGAGCGGCACCCCCTCCCATAAGCAAAATAGACGGTATTTTATAAGTTTGAAACGCATTTTTATGGTGTCTTGTATAATGCTCCTAAGCTGTGCTAGAGTATTCTATTTAAGATAGATCTTCAACAGTTAAACATTAACAAAGGGGGGTTGAAAAATAGAGCGGCATGCCGCTCTACTAGAGAGAATATGGTAACTCCATCTGGTTACGCTTTTTTCAACTCATATTATTGTGCGCGAGTCAAACAACAAGATCTATTGAAAAATGATGGCTGGGAGCCGAGATAGACACAAAAAAGTGTTTGAAAAGTTGTCCCCTGTCCCGAAGGAGTGTGAATGCGCCTCAAAAAAAGACGCGAGTCGATCGCAAGCGAAATGAAATTGACGAGGAGCCATATAGCTCGCTAGGTCATGCGATTTTTTGTCTTGCGTTCGGCTCGTGCGAGCCAAATGGACAACACTGGCTGAAAGATGCTGCTGACGAATGAAGGTTTGATTAAAATTCTGCAGAATTAAGCAAAGCTCCCAATGTGGTAAAGATAGGGTTGGTCCCTAAGGTGTATCCTGTTAGGAGAGTCGACTGTATACGTGAAAAATATAAAAGTCACACATACCATGACATTCCACCCCATTGCCCACAAAACCATCCATACACTCGCAATGGAAAGTGCCTTCCATGTTCGTGCAATGAGCGGCTGGATGGCAGGGATTGTGCTGGCTGAAAAAAAACTGGGAATATTTTTCAAATAATATTTCGATAATATATATTTTTTCTAAAAAGTACTTTTTTCTGTCTTTTTCAGTATCCAAAATGCCTTTAAAAATCTGAATTTGCAAGCAGAATTCCCCAAAAGTGCCATTTCATTGAGATCTGACCAAAATTAGGATGTTCACTGGTCTAAAATTTGAGTACTCGAAGTTATGGTCATATCTCAGTAATCGAGCTACTTTTTCAAATTTTGGGTGCTGATTCGCATCTGAGGGTATTTTGGATACAAATTTTGTTAAATTCACACCACTCATCCATATCTACACAGTGTTGGGAAGATTCTCCAGCTTTCTGGTAGCCTTCGAAGCAATTGCAAGCAAAGGAGCCGGGGGTGTTGAGACAGATGGCCTTGTCACCGCAATAGTAGGAGCTCAGTTCGCACTCATCTATGTCTAGAGTAATTGGATGATTAGGGTTTGCTAACATGTGCCGATGGACCACCTACCTACGCAACCGTGTTCACTCTCGGGACTACCAGTGAATCCAGCTCTGCACCTGCACTCATACCCCCCAATAGTGTTGATGCACATACTAGAGTTGTCTCTAGCTCCTTTGCATTGAACTATATCATCTGTGCACTCGTCCACGTCTGCAATAATAATGGATTGGAAAGATAGATTTAATACAAATTATAAATTCCCCTTTAAAAAAAACCGAAAATTTTCGGGCTTAGGAGATACCCGTCTAGTAACTTTCCATCCACTTGGTGGTTACCTGGTCGCCCGGCTTTCCAGCTGGGGCCTACTCCACTAACTCCCAAATTTGCACTTGTCACTTTGCACTTTGCATGCAAATTTAGAATTTGCATGAAAAGTGCAAAATTTGCACTTTTTTCTGTCGCCTGTTGACCGGTCGACACTTTGCACTTTGCAATTTTTGGGAATTTTTTTTATTTTTTTCCTAATTCTTTTTTTCTATCCTTTTCAAAGCAATTTTTCTGCATTAAGCACGATGGTGATGTCATTTTTGGTGTTCATTATCGGATATCAATTAAAGAAATAAACAAATCGTCTGTACCCGAACCACTTGTATGGTACAGAAACCACCTTTAGAGTACCCAAACCTTATGGATGGTACTCCAACCCCTTGGATATACCCAAATCAATTGGATATACCCCGAACCTCTTTTTAGGTGCCCACACCACTCGAATATACCCAAAAACCCTTGGATGGTACCCAATGCCGTAATACCTCAATACCCGGTACCGTAACCAACCTTAACCATCCAAACCACCCCAAACCACCCGCAATCACCAAAAACCACCCTCAACCAATTAAAACCACCCAAATAACCTCATACCACCTAAAATCACACTAAACTATTGTTATATCAGATTGATTGTCCAGAGAAAAATGGTGGTGGCTGGAATTGAACCAGCTCTTTTGGATTACCGGGCCAACGTGCTACCATTACACTACGCCTCCAACTCTGGACAAATCCTGGGTACAGACTAAGAGAAAAGAGACACAACAACTACCCAAACCACAAAAAACTACTCTGTTTTAGGTGGTTTTAGGTAGCTTAGGGTGGTTAAGGCCGCTTTGGGTGGTTTTTGATTGTTTGGGTATGTTTGTATGTTTGGGGGTGGTTTTGGGTGTCTTCGGTGGCTTGATTACAATCTGAGAAAACTTTGAATTTCAGAAATGCAAATTTGCAAAGTGCAAATGCAAAGTGAATTTCTGTTCCTCTAACAATTGCAATTTTCACTTTGCAAGTTTGCAGGTAGTGGAATAGGCCCCTGGTCAGCCCGATATCCAGTTGCTTAATACAGATTGCAGTCAAACCTCGGTTAGATGGCACCCCGGAAAAATTCGTTCCCGCCTTGGGCCCGACACTTTTTTTAGCTCAATTTTCGGAGTCTTTTGACCAGCCTAGTCCGAAATATCGCAAGGATTCTGTTTTTGCCGGTCGTTTTTCCAAAATTTTTAAATTTCGTCATAAAGACCCGCGAACCTCGGTTATACGGCACCCCTTGAAAATCAGGTGCCGTATAACCGAGGTTCGCGGGTCTTTATGACGAAATTTAAAAATTTTAGAAAAACGATCGGCAAAATCAGCATCCTTGCGATATTTCGAACTATCACATTTGTCAAAAGACTCCGAAAATAGAGCTAAAAAAAGTGTCGGACCCAAGGCAGGAACGAACTTTTAGGGGTGCCATCCAACCGAGGTTTGACTGTACTTTTTAAAGTTGCTACGTTTCTTTTTTTTTTGGGTTTTGTATCTATATAAAATGGCTGTAAGTCAAATGCGCCGCCAAAATATTCTTTTACACCGCCAAATTAATTTTTTACACCGCCAAATTTAAATTTTGAGCAAAATATTCTTTTACACCGCCAAATTTTGATTTTCTCCCGCCAAATTATTCTTACTCCGCTAAATGACGACTGTTATTCTGTTTTCTTTGTCTGCTACTGTCGTTGCTGAATCTGATAATTGTCTCAATCGTTGATCTTCGTTCGTTTTAGATGTCGAAAAGAGGATCTGCTGCTGTCTGGGAAAATGCGAAAACGTGTCAAAGCAAGGAAGAGATCGATTCTTGGCTGGGGGAGAACGATGACTGGTGCTACGACAGTGCGCAAGAGGGCATCCAAGCTTCTACCGATCGATACGTCTGCCCAAGCAGTTCATCATTGGAGCACCGATCCTGAGCGCAAAGTAGGCTATTTATGCTAGATTTTAATGTTGGCGTCTAAATCATTGCTTTTAGGAGCCTTTGAAAGTTCCTACGATCCCACGCAATCCGAACACCAATGTGCGCAAAGCCATGGAGAAGTTGAGAAACGAAAGGCGCACGGTGATCCACAAATTCTACAGAGAAGAGCACATATGGTTGGTCCATTCGAGCAATTGCCCTGCAGATGCCTATTTGGAGGAGATGTGGTCCGAGCTGAGGGGGAAAAGACGCAGAGGAGAATCCGAGATGGAGGTTCAGTAGCTGGCACAGGTATAAAAGAAGGAAACAGTTACGTTAATATTACCTCATGTGATCTTTAGATACAAAGAGCTGCGGGGATCGTTTTATGAGTTGAAGAAATCACACGTGTATCCTGGGTATCTCTGCTGCACTTGCCCGGTTGGTATCAAAGACGAATTGTGCAAGCATGCTCTACTGCTGATGGAGACGGAGGAGATGATCAGTCCGCTGCCGAGACCGCTGGAGCCACGAAAGAAGAGAGGCCGAAAGAAGAAAGTTGGAAGAGCCATGGAAAGAGTTTAATTTTGTTCGTTGGTGTTATGTGTTGGTGTCTCTTTTGTTGTTCGTTTCGTGAATAAAATTGGTATTGCAAGGTATTAGGATGAGGATGAGATAAAACAATCGTTTTAATTAAAAAACTAGAGAGAAAATCAAAATTTGGCGGTATAAACGAATAATTTGGCGGTGTAAAAGAATATTTTGCTCAAAATTTAAATTTGGCGGTGTAAAAGAATATTTTGGGGGTGTAAAACAATTTGAGCCATATAAAATTAGTTAATTTTTCTAAATGCCTACCTACACATCCAGAAGCAGTAGCTATGAAGCCTATATTGCAGACACATTGATAGGAGCCCATGGTGTTTTGGCATTCAGCATGCAGGCCACAAGCATGCCCACTCGAGCACTCGTCCAAATCTTCACAGGTCTGAAATTAAGCTTTGGATCAGTGGCTGACCATTAGGGGTACCCACACAATGATCAACTCGTGTCTATCAACTCGTGACGCAAAATGACTGTTCGACATACAGTCAAACCTCGATAAACCGACACCCCATCAATTTTCGACGAAATTAAGTTAATTTACAATCAAAATCATCTTATTTTCAATAAAATCTTGCTATCATCAATTTATCCGTCAATATAACTCTGCAGATAATGCTTTCCTGCATTACACCGATGCCCTGGATGATTTTTTTATACGAAGAACGCCAAAAAGAAAATGATACAGCCGAAAATTCTCAATTCCTTCTCGTCTGGTCACTGATCTTAATTTATTTGTCAAATTATGTTGTTGTTATCTCACGAATAAAAAAGGTTGTCCGAATTTATTTCTTATTTGTAGATATTTGAATAGAATTATCATTTAGTCAATAAAAATGAAAACCTCGATTAACCTACGTCGTGCAGAAAATTTGGCTGCCAGCCTTCGATAAACCGACACCTAGGGCCCGGTCCCCAAGGGTGTCGGTTTAAAGATGTTTTACTGTTTTACAGCAACCGAAACTTAAAAAAAATTCTGCTTAATATTCGGATTCAGATGTCTCAGAATGAACATTTTTGGTTAAAATGGGTACTTTTGTAACAAAGTGAAAAACATATTTGGTATCGATTAAAATTTTGTCGGAAAAACACCAAGAACTGTTTTTTACCGTTCCCACAACCCCTCTAAAGGGCGCCCGGACATTTAGCAGAATTTGTGAAATTTGTCCCCGGACATTTAACAAAATCTAAATGAAATTCGGTTGTTTTCGCCCGAATTTCATTTAAAATTCTGCTAACTGTCCGCGGACAAATTTCACAAATTTTATTAAATGTCCGGTTGCTCATCTAAATATCCACACACCTGACCATCTCCGATCCAACCAGGTGTGCAAATGCATTTGCCTTGCACACATTGAGCCATAGCGTGGCACGTCTGGCACTCCTGAACCGGGGCAGCCAGATGTCTTATCGGAGGTGGTGCCACGGATGATGCTACAAGAGATTGTTTTCGCGTGCCCAATACAGGCTGAAAATCCAAAATTTTTGATCAATTCCACCAAAAAGTGGTGAATCCCCACACCCTGATGGTTATTGGAGCAAACGAGGAGAAGCTGAAAACATCCAGTGGATTGGCTGAAGCGATGGAAGGGACTTCAGTTGTGGTTGGAACACGCAGCTCTCGCCCTATTTGCCTAGTGGTCTCTTCCGGTCTTGGGCTTGAACTTTGTAATTTTTGGATTGGAGAGCTGTTTGAGGTCTGAACTCTTCGGTTGGTGGATGGTTTGGGTGGACTGGGAGTGGAGGGAATGAGCAAGGGCATCAGAGGCATCACTGGCACTGGAATGTTTTGGCTGGGAGAAGAGAGCTTGGAACCTGGAAAAGCGGCTTTTTTTGGAAATGTATGCAGAAAAAAGGGAGTAATTGAGAAACATTGCTTCAGTTTTTGTTCTATATATTTCTTGGTATTTCGAGTCAATTTTGTAGCGTTGCTTGGAGATCCCCCCTCCTTTCCCCCCGGAAGGCCCTAATACGGATCATTTCAGTACACTCCCACAGAAACAAAAACATTAAGGAAAAAAAAAAAATTCCTTGCAAGATTAATGTCCACATTTTAACGTAACTGCCACACGAAATCATTTTTTTAGGGTTGTCATCTTGGCCCCAAGATTTTATTGGCGCCAATATTGACGCCAAGATTTTCGCCAAGATTTTGAATGTTGGCCAATATTTGCCAATATTTAGCTAACACTATATTTCCTAGTATAGTTCAAAAATTATTTTTGAAAAATACCCAAAACAATGAATCTTTATAAAAACAAACAAAAATGACATCCTATTTTTTCATTGAACAATTCCTCAAACTCATCAATTTCCTCAACAATAGTTTCTTCTTCGTTTTCTGTTTCTTCTTCCACGGATTCCTCGGATCCCGGCTCATCTGCTTTGTACACCCGATTTCGCTTCTTGAAGAGGTTTGCATGCTCCAGCATAAGGTTGTGTTTGATAAACGTTAGCTTCGAGGCTGTTTCCACATCCAGTCTTAAATGAATGATTTATACAGATTCAGTAGTCATGAAAATCTATCTTACCGGTTGCACACTTTGGTATGGATTGCTGTTCGGATCGACCAATTCCTTGTACACGGAACAGCGGTGATTTGCACATACTGGAGCTGCTTGTAGACCAATGAGAGCGTTGAGTCGGAGTAGAAGCCAGTGCAGAAGCTGAGTCCATCGACCGGCGGTGTTGCTTGGAGCGCATCCCAGGCGTACCTCCATTGACCTTCTGCAAATTTTTCCGTTCGAGCTCTCCACTGTGCCAATTCCACCATGATCAAAACAATCAATAATAAATCAAACAGAGATTTAAGTCTAATAATATACCTCATTTGCCCTTGTCGCGAACGCCATATTCTTGAGCACCTTCTTTGACCATAGCGTCCTGCACTTGCTCCTCGGTTAAGTCTTGTCCACGATCGCTTGGCTCCAGCAAATCCATGAGATAGGTAACATCTGTTTGTCCGAATTCTCTCCTGTCATTGAGTATCTAAATAATGTTTACTAAATAAAGGTTATAAAACAGAATCAATAAAACAAATTATAACCTGTCTTAGTTGAGGCCGCAAGTATGCTTCAAGGTTCCTAATTGCTTCCTCGGCTTTGTCGAACGCTCTCTTGATAGACTTGTAAGCTTTCTTTGCATTGATGTTTGCTCCCTCAATAGCAGTGATTGTTTCCGCGAGTGGAGAAAGTAGATTCTTGACGTTGTTTACACGTTCCCAGAATAACAAATCACGGCACATCAATTGCGGTAGATCCTTGACTTGAGAAGAGAAAGTCGGCACACACGTGATATTTGAGCTCCAAACGGCGCTTTTGAGAGAGTTTTCATAGCCTGCAACATGAGAGACGAGAGTTGAAAATGTAGACCACCTTTCTTCTTCAGGCAATTGGAATAGTTTTGGATACCTTTTAGCACGAGCGATGGAATCTTCTTAGTAAAACACTGAACCAATTATACGAACAAACAATGAAAAATCTTACCGGAAAAATTTTGATATCTTCACACATTCGTTGATACACGCCTGACGAAATGGGACAAGAAACTAAAGAAAGATGAAAGGAAGGTGCTCCTCTACATCGACAACTGCTCTACCCATCTGCCGAATGTTACTTTGGAATGCATTACGATGAAATTCTTTCCATCAAATACCACTGCAATGTCTCAGGTTTGTAGTTTTTTCTAAGTTCTCAAAGTGATTATTCCCATTTTAGCCATACGATCAAGGAATAATTCAGGACATCAAAGTTTATTACCGACGATTCCTGCTGCGAGAACGGATCAATGCCATCGACGAGAACAAGAACACCCTCATTAATCTGCTCGCCGCTTTGCATCTTCTTCGTAGGGCTTGCATGGAAGTAAAACCGAAAACAATCACAAATTGCTTCAGACATGCCAACTTTGTGATCAACGATGAGGTCATTTTTGAATTAATGAATTTGAAACTGGACTCTCGATATAGCGGCACCTCATATCATTTTTGGTTCAAAAACTCTCCTTACAACGGCACCTCCACCATAATGGCACTCTCGCTATAACGGCAGTTGGGCTCGGTCACTTGGGGTGTACCGTAATTATTCTAATAGAAACCCCGTCTCTAATAGTAACCCCCCCTATTTTTTGACTAAGATTTCAGTTAGGGTTATTTTTGATTGACAATTTCAAGATTTTTAGATGATTGAAAAATAGTAACCCCGGGGTTTCTATTAGAATAATTACGGTATTTGAAGTTCTTTTTCGCTTCTACTTTCATTTGCAACCTACGTCTCAAGATGCGCCTACTTGGCTATGCTGATTAAAGATCATGAATCAGGGGTTGTATTTATTTTTTCAGATTTTTTATGGTCTCTGATTTGGCATATAAATGTTTTAAAGTTACCGTTGACTGGATATTGTGATTTTATTTACCAATAAAACCTTTAAAGAATGTCGTTTTTCTGTAAAATTCCACCCACCCTTGCAGGTGTTGGTTGTGTTGTCATATTCAAAGCAAAGACACAGATAAGCGCCAGGAGTGTTTACACAATCTGGCTGCTCATTAGGACATTCTATGTTCTCTTCTGCACATTCGTCAATGTCTGCAAACTAATCCATTCACCTATCATCTAAGCAAATTAATCTATTTTACCTTGATCGCAGGTAGGGGATCCTTCCCACCCTGGATTGCACTTTCCTTCCGGACATTCTGAAAAAAGTATTGTGAATAAGAAGGATCTTAGCTATGAATTTGTTGGAAAAATATACGCACATTGCAAAGCGAGATTCCTTAACGAGAAGCCGGAGGGTCGAGGCATGATAGCACTCCGACCATACTTCTATCCCAAAATAAACATACATAAGTGTATGTTTTTGCCCTGTCTGGTCAAATAACTAATGCTAGTGCTTCCAAAATCAGTGCAGCGGTATGGTGGCATAAGTCACGGATAATGTTGTTCGAAAAATCTTGGCTTCCTAAGCCCTGTAGTCTACTTTTTTTAAATCGTCCCAACCTCAGGTTTAGGGTCCACCGGGTGTTCCCTATCTCATTATTAACCTCCAGATGTACCACTTCTAGCTGCCCCCTGAAATATACCACTTAGGGAACGTCCATAAATTATGTCACGCTGACAGGGGGTGGGGGTCCCAGCCCAATCTGACAAAATCTGACAGAGGGGGGTGGGGGGTAAATGGTCTTTTTTCTGACAGGAATGTCAGATTTCACAGAAAATTTTCTTGAATAGTTTAAATCAGTTTTGAAAATTTTGACCTAATTTTTTGTGTATTTGTTTATCTGTTTTGCACGTTATATAAAAATAAATGTATTTATAGCAAAATAAGATTAAAACATATAGTCCATATTTTATTATGGCTCATATTTTAACTTTTCCATTTCTAATTCTTGATAGTTTTCTTGAAGGGCTCGCACTTGCCTCATTTCCTCAGCCAAATCTACTTCGTCTTTAATGACGGTTTCTTCAGGATCCTGGAAATCCAAGCTGCTGAGTGCGAGTCTGTCTGCCAAATCTCCAAATTCAGGTTTTCATCACCCTCTTCAGCTACTCTTGGTCTTCTTGCGTCAAAAACACATGGGATAGGCGCAGGGAGAAATGATGGTAGGAAATTTGGAAGTTTTGCACATCGGTAACCTCCACAGCACCAGTCTTTTCCGCATTTTCGGATCTGCAGTTTGTAACGACTTTGGCGGACATGCTCTGTGAGCCAATGTTCTCCAGGAAGAGATGGCAATTCCGCGGCATCTTTTTTTTACATTTGGGATTTATAGAGTCAGATAAAGTTTACCCAAAATCCAGTTAATGTGCCCCTGCTTTTTTTTTGCCTTTAACTTTTCCTCCAAAACTAGAATTTCTGTTGGAATATTAGCACTAACATCTTTGAGGCGCTTCCACTCAGCTTCACAAGTCGAACAACAAAGTCGAACCCGCCGCAGCCTTTATTCTGTAGCTACAACTGCCCTGCCAGTGGTTTCCACTTTTCTAAAGAAAGCTTTGATTGCATTTGGAATATATCAGATTGGGGACCCAATACTTGACCGCTTTTTTGGTCCCGCGAGCCCTCCTCCTATGGATTTTAATGCCTTATCAAAGGATTGATTGAAATGATCCAGCAGTTAACTCCTCCTCCTCCTCCGCCCCCGTTCCTGCAGCCACACTTCCTCCTACTCCTGCCAGCAACTCTTTGATTGACGACAACATCACCATCGTAGATGCATTTTTTTATGGGCTTACTGTGTTAGTGCTAATATCTGCAGTCTACTTTATGAACCAATACCTGAAGCTCCGAAAGTTGGATATCCTTTCGGCCAATGAAATGGTCTCAAACATCAAAAAAACAAGGCCATAGAAAAAGAAGAGGCGTATGAGTGAGTCAAGACCAAGCTAACACATATTTACGAAAAAACTATTTTGTATGCTATTGAAATTTCAGTATGCAACTATAATATAAAAATACCTTTGAAAACAATTTTGTAAATTTTCTGCATGATTGTTGAGTAGAGACAGAAACGGGGCGGGGCCCCGACCGGACCAATTTTCGGCAAAAACCCCGCCCCGAAACCCCGACGACCGGCATTTTTCTGTCTCTATTGTTGAGTTCTTAGATTATTAAACATTATATACAATGTGAAATTTGGAAGTCTAAAGTTGTGTCAGAAAACTGTCAGATTTTAATAAGGGGGTTCCGGCCCATTCTGACATCTTCTGACAGGGGGTGGGGTCCCCAAAACCGGGCTGTCAGTCTGACATAATTTATGGACGTTCCCTTAGAGTTAAATCAGCTTTGCTTTCCTGAATAACGATGTGGAACTTTTTTAGGACTTATCCTCTGAACCTAGGTTGTACGATCTTCTAGGTATGGCTGAAGGCTAAACCATTTGAGGAATACCATCTTCTAGGTTTAGCTCCTGTCTAGGACAAGAGCTGCTGGTAGAACCTCGAGGCCGTGAACTTCGCTTGAAAAAAAAAGGAGTCCATCTAGGATATCTATTCACGGGACATTCCTACTATCCGTTCTTAGTACCCGTTTGCTCATCATTTTTTGTGATTTAAATCAACCTCCAGTCTCCGAGTTGCACTGATTGCCATCGGCACAGTGACATGTCCTCGAGCAGTCCAAGTACCATTGAGTACTGGAGCAGGAGTCCACACACTCCAAACCCTGGAAACCGGCTCCACACAAGAATATTTTCTCGTCGTCCACTCTGAATATAGAAGATTATAAATTTCGTGTATTTTTACGGCTTTAGTGGAGGCACACCTGAAGAGCCACTCTCCAGGTATTCCTATATTGCTCTTCTCCAGGAACTGCATGGCCTGAGAAGTTCCAGAGCCAGGCAACGAAAAGTGCTGGCCATCCTCGCCGTCGCCATTGAAACCGGCCTGCAAATCATTTGAGTAGAGTAAAGTTCTTTGGACTGATTGTTTTTTTTTTTGGAAATTTGGGTTTTGACTTTTATTTTGGCTTGGTTGGTTATCAAAATTGTAGTCCATATTTTTTGTCCCTGCAATCGCTTGGTTTTGTATTGAATGGAAACCAGCAGCCGTTCGGATTGTTTACTGCTGTTACCACCTTTCTCGACAATCTTTTATCTCCCATCCCAATCTATATATATATGAGGAGTGAGTCATTAGTCAAGTGTATTGTAGTAGTAAACAAGCAATAGACAAGACAATAATCTCGATGTCTTTTGACTAATTCAACTAAAAACGTGTAGGCATAGGCAGATTACAAATACAGGAAAGCGATAGATCCCATTTATAATCTAATTCAATCAGGTAGAACACCCAGTGGGGAGGGGGATGTGGTTGCAGTGGTAAACTATTTGAGTTATTATGGTAGATAAAAATATTTTTGATGAAAGGTCCTTTCGAAATGTCCTTTGAGTGTCTCTTATCCCTACAAATTGATAGAGACTTCTATATTGCAATTTTCATGATTCGGCACATAAACCTTTATTACAAAATTTTCAAAAAAATATAATTAAAGTCACTCAATTTTTCAAGAGTTTTTTTCTGACATTACTACTACACTATATTTTGTCTTTTCTTACGAACCTAGTGAGATTTTGCATACAAATTCGGGTTTCCAAGGATATTTTGGCTACTAGGGCGAGAACTGGTATGGTCGGGGTGTATAAATTTTTTTTGTTCGTAAGAAAGCCATTCTTTATGAAATATTTTCTGAAGTTTTTTTTTGGGCATAACGAAATTTCGCAGCAAATATTTTTCTACCTTTGTTTCTTGAATATTCTACTCTTTTTATCAATGTGGTAACACTATCAGGTAGCTCTGTGATTCTACTTTCTAACAAGGTATCCCCTTATTGCACCATCTCTGAAAAAAGTAGAACAAAAAGTGAAATTATTTTTTATTTTTTAACCAAATTAGTTTTTATTTTCTTCATACTTTTACTTTTGTTCTAATTTTTTTCAGAGATGATGCGATAAATGATACCTCGTTAGAAACTAGAATCACAGGGCTACCTGATGGTATTATTACTTTTTCAAAAAGTTGCAAAAATTTACTAGAAAAAAGGATAAATATGAATTTGCTGCAAAATTACGAGATTTTCCTGCAAAATACTGTTATGCCTGTCTTTTTAGAAATATCCCAAAATTATATAATTATTACAAAATTGTTAAAAATATAAAAAATAGCTTAATTTTTTTTTTTCAAAAAACTATTTTTTCATAACATAATGTTTGGAATTTCGGCTCCCAGTGGTAACATTCCCCTTATTTCGGACATTTTTTGCTATAATTTCTTTCTTCATAAAGGATCATAGCCGTTGCCGACAACGAGAATTTTACACGTTTGAATGCGCGCGGGACACTTTTTTAATCCGATAATTTTCGGTACAATTTTTTTGAATGTGTTATTGTTTCAGAATTGTTTCACTTAGGCTAAAATAGGTGTGAGAAAGCTAGTTACCAGGTGGTGTGGTGGTAAAGCGACGGCGTGCTGTCGATATTGTTAGTGGGTTCGATTTCTAATGCCGGCTCTGCCTTTTTAACGATTTAATTATTAGTTTGCTGTATAGTTTGCAATTGCGCCTAATTAAGCGCTCAGCGCCAAAATTCAAATTTTTGTATTTGAAATCATGTACACCTAAATAGCGCCAAAATTTTAGGCGCAGTTTTGGCGCTATTTAGGCTCAGTTTGGTTTTTATTGGGTTGATACCTTTTTGGCAGATTTTGAGACCCAATTGGTTTTCTAGACTTAGGCTTGTCCATTTATTAACATTGAAAACACTTTTTGAAGTAAGAGATTACCAATGTGTGCTGTTCTATTAGTGATTTAGGCAGTTTTTCATTCACTCAGATACCTTTTCATGACCCTGTTTTACATTGATTATTAATTGATAATATATATACTCCTGATGTCTTATTTTTTTCTGTTTTTTAGGTAAATATCACTGACTCAAGTCAGAAGATCTCAGAAGCCATGTCGAGAATGTCCAACAGTCGTCGGATGAAATCATTGTTCAGCTGAGTCTTTCTTGTTTTAGCTTTTAGACGCTTTTTTTAGTATTTTTTATTTGTAATTATAAGTTCTCTGATCATGCAAATTTAATCAATTTAATAAATAAGGTTTTTCCCCACAAAGTGACTAATACAGCAATTATCTGACTATCACATAGCAAGACCTGAACAATTCAGAAAAAAGAGAGAACGGTCGTTCAGACCCTGATTTACTGCTCAATAAAGGACATCAATAAAAGACCATAAGAGAATTTTCTTAGAAATAATACCTGAATGACTGTTTGTACCTGAAAATTAATGATATAAATCCGGCAGATAATCTTGGTAAATAGGATGGGACTTATAATCACTTTAGCTGGGCAGCCTCTTGCAATAAGTTAGCGTGCTCCGACAGTTATGTTACACAGGCCTAGCCATACTGTCTTGGGTATGGAGCACGAAGGCACATAGAGAGTGATATTTCGAACACATACAGCCTGACAAGGTCCATAGCTGATACATAGGCAGAAATCCGGACTTGACGTTACATGTATTGACGACTTGGTCAAGCTGTATGCAGTTGCAGTGGGAATGGTATAGAAATATTAAATGTACCTGATTAGCAAACCTAAAATCACAAATAAAAAATACCGAAAAAGCGTTTAAAAGCTAAAACAAGGAAGACTCAGCCAAGACTCAGCCAGTGTCCAGCATTCCACGAATGCTGGACACTGCTGACATGAGTCCATGATATTTACCTGAAAACCAAAAATAAAAAGACATCAAGAGTATATATATAATATTGGATAATAATTAATGTGGAATAGACCCCATAAAAATGTAGCTGAGCCCACGAAAAACGGTCGAAATCACTGAAAGAACAGCACACATTGGTAAACACTTACTTCGAAAAGTGTTTTCAATGTTAACAAATGGACAAGCATAAGTCTAAAACACTAATAGGGCCAGAAAATCTACCTGAAAGGTATCAACCCAATGACATACAAACTGCGCCTAAATAGCGCCAAAACTGTGCCTAAAATTTCGGCGCGATTTAGGCGCACTGTGGGCGCAGTTGCAGGATGACAAAATGCCAAGCTGTTTTGGCGCAGTGCGCCTAATCAGCATAGTGACCGCGCCGTCCTCCGGGCCCGTCCCGTCCCCGTCTCCGTCCGGACGGCGCCGAAAAGTGAGACGGTCGGACGGCCGCCGTCCAAAAATAAAAAATTAGACGGTCGGCCGCAGGCCGGCGAATTTTTTTTTAAAGGACGGCCGGCGGACGGCCGGTCGTGAAAAGTCAGGACGGGACGGTGGACGGCCGGTGAAAAAAATAAAGACGGCCGGCAGATCGGACGGTGGGGAAAAAATTGACTGCAAGGTGATAAGTAGTATATCGCAATAACAATTTTGAAAACTTCCAAAACTTTTAAACGTCAATAATAAATGTGTAACCACTGATAACTAATCCAGAATACATGCACACTGCAATAAGAACAGCCGGTCGAAGACGGGCGAAAAAAATTTACTTTGGACGGCCGGTAGACGGACGGCAAAAAAAAATTTACTTTGGACGGCCGGTAGACGGACGGCAAAAAATTTACTTTGGACGGCCGGTAGACGGACGGCAAAAAATTTACTTTGGACGGCCGGTAGACGGACGGCAAAAAAAAATTTACTTTGGACGGCCGGTAGACGGACGGCAAAAAAAAATTTACTTTGGACGGCCGGTAGACGGACGGCAAAAAAAAATTTACTTTGGACGGCCGGTAGACGGACGGCAAAAAAATTTACTGGACGGCCGGTAGACGGACGGCAAAAAAAAATTTACTTTGGACGGCCGGTAGACGGACGGCAAAAAAAAATTTACTTTGGACGGCCGGTAGACGGCCGGGGCTAAATTTCAGAGGACGGCGAAATATTGGACGGCCGGCCGAAGGCCGACGAAAATTTTTTGAAGGACGGCCGGTTGGACGGCCGGCCGAACGCAAAAATCTAAGGACGGCCGGTCGGACGGCCGGCGAAAAACGTCAAGACGGCGGACGGGACGCCGTCCAATTTTCGCTTATCGCGGTCACTATGCTAATCAGGCGTAATTGAGAACTATAGTTGACTGAAAAATATTTCTCAATATTTTCGGAATAAAAAAAGTGTCTCGCGCGCATTAAAACGTGTGAAAGTCTCGTTGTCGGCAACGGCTATGGTCCTTTGAAAATAAAAGCAAATCAGTAAAAGTGTATTCAAAATGTATTTTTGTCAAAGTAAACTCAAAACCAACCACAGGATTGCCAGTAACATGCAGTTTGCTGTAGACAATATGGGCGAAACAAGCATTTTCGCCAAGGATCAGGGCTAATTGGAAGACATTTCCGTTCTTGTTCTGCTAAATTCAGAAAATATTTCAGTTTTTTTAAATAAAAAATTTTGGGTTAGGTTGCAAAAATTTACCTTTTCCTCGTTTTCCTTTTCACTCAGCAGCTCTTCCCAGGTGATTATGATTACAGACTTGGTCTGGAAGTCTTTGCCGTATCTATACTGGATGTTGACTTCACTGCCTGCTAGTTCCAGTATTTTGGGATCTGAAATAGACGGAAACTGACTTTTAATAGCCAGAAAATACTGAAATTTTTATTTTTCGGTCATATATTTGACTCTCTCAAAACCACCTTTCAAGCTGGTCACCTCAATTTCAAAGTTTTATACTAATCTTGTTTGATCGGCCTTGTCTAAAAAAATTCAAGGATTTGGATTTTATCAGTCGAAAAATTGAACATTCGAAAAAGTGAGAAAACCTTAAATTCGCATCCCTACGGCAACACACCACTTTTTTGCTATTAAAATTTATTCTCTTTCTAAAGCCGCATACCTGTAGATTCCCTGTAGAATACTCTGCCTCCTCGACTCTTTTGCCAAAACACAGCTATAAGTGGCGAATTGGCTATTGGCAGTTTGGTTGGCTCCAGCATAAAATTCTCCGTCAAAGTCACCAGACCATCGTGATGGATCTAAACCAAAATTTAGGCTGTATTTTGACTTTTTGGGTCAAAAATAGACTCACATAGATGGTCTCATAGTTTTTCTCTAGCATAATTAGAGGTGTAGTTTGTAAAGGCACTGGTTGCACATCCAATTCAGCCAGTGCATCTCCATTTGCCTGGCCAAAAGGGTAGAGCCTAGCAGAGAATATATATGGCACTGTACTATTCAGATCTATTTGAGGAACACTGGGAGCATCTCCAAATTGTCTTTTGTGCCTTTGCAGGGATCTTGAATGTTGGCTGAGTTCTAAAAAATCCAATTGAGAATGGTCTTGTGTAAAAATAGAAATAGACCTGGTCGAAAATTAATGTAACCGAGATACAGTCGAACCTGGACAACCCGACACCCCCTTAAGTTAGTTCCCGCCTTGGGCGCTACACTTCTTTTACCTCTATTTTTGAAATCTTTTGCTAAGTGTGATTTACCAGTCTATTCCAAAATATCGCAGAGATTCTGATTATGCTGGTTGTTTTGCCAAAAGTCGTTTTTCCTTTTATTTTTTCCATAAACACCCGCAGACTTCGATAGCCCGACACCCGATTTTCAAAAAGGGGTGTCGGGTTATCGAGGTCAGCGGGTTTTTATGGTAAAAATAAAGGATTTGGAAAAATGACCGGCATAATCAGAATCCCTGCGATATTTTGGAATAGACTGGTGAATCACAGTTAGCAAAAGATTTCAAAAATAGAGGTAAAAGAAGTGTCGCACCCAAGGCGGTGTCGGTGTCAGTTAAGGGGTGTCGGGTTGTCCAGCTTCGACTGTGACACATAATTTTCGACGGATTTTTATAACAACTTCAAAATTAAAAATTTTAATTCTGAGACACTCCGAATACTCATTTCTATGTAATTACCCAAAAGCCCAAAAAATATTTGCTTGCGGAGTAGAGTGTGAGTACTTATATTCTTTCAAAATAATGACCACCGATTGGTGGCCGTATCTCGGCGGAAAAGCAACTTACTGGAAATTATGCTACTAAATTTGCATTCCTCGAGACCGAAAAATAAACGTTGCAATAGAGATGTGTTTGCCGTGGTGAACACATAGAAAATTCGGATAAAAACCTGTCTCCAACAAATTTTTCTGGATACGTTTATGGCTGGTAGGGTAGGCTAACGTATGTTAGGACGGACTCAAATATGTTTTTCTTACTTACCGAATTCCTCTAATAAGTCGACATGTCGGCTTATTTTTTAAACCTCCGAAAATCAGAAACAATTTTGATCGATCTCGAGATTTTTGGATGAAAATCCAAAATCTGAAAAGTGGAATCGGTAGAGCTCATGGGAACTAAGAAAACGTGAAAAACAGGTATGCAAAATATTCACTCTAGGTTGAGATATAGGTTCTCAAAGTTAGGGGTGTCAGCTTATTACAGGAAATACGGTATCTGTATCTCGAAGAATATGGTTGAACTCGTCCTATCGTATGCTAGACTACCTGGCCTTAAGCACATCCGAAAAAAACAGCAGGGGCGAAAAATGGACCGGATTCGGCACTAGGGCCAGCATCCTATAAGGAAAATTTTGGCTTATTTAACTGTAGATACCGATTGTTTTTTTTCGGATTCTATTGTTTTTTTTGATTAGGTTAGGTGCAGTGTGGGTTGAATCGAGCTTAGGCCCGTTTTTTGAATTTACAAAAAGCAAAAAAAATTTACAAAAAACCGCCATTGTCCAATAGAGGCAAAAACATTTAGCAACGTGACATTGAGTGCAGAACTCGACTTTGCGAAGGAGAAGTTTTGAAACAAATTATTTTAATTTCATCCATAAAATACCTCTTGTCTTAACTGCATGCTCTGAATCCACACAAATAGCCAGAAAACCCAATAGCAAAAAATTAAAAAGATAAAAATTAGTTTTCCACATTATAGCGTTCTAATAATTCGCCAGTGGTGATTTGTCTGCTCCACCAAGTGGATTATCTTGCAGTCAATGTCAAGCAATGTTGGGCTCGACTATTGCTGGTTCAATATTTTGTCCAGAAAAATAGTAATTTTTTGGATCACCCAAGCCGATCAACACCAAGTACAGAGTAGGGAATCGCAGTAGAAGAAGGAATGGTGATTACTGAAGGGCTGGTTGGTGAGCAGAGAAGACATTGAGGTGGTGGATCTTCTTCTTCTTTTTCTCCTAACTACCCATCCTGTGGGTGGATGGATCAGATTGGAGGCTGGCTAGGTGATTACCTTGAGCTCATCTCTCCTGTAGTGCCCTTCTCCCCCTCCTGCTATGTCTTAGAGATGTGCATGTCGCTGGTTCCACATTGATCCGTTTGTGTTTGAAAAAACATGATTGGAATTAGTTGGGATCGATTTTCGGGAGGTGCATAGACATATGGAACTTTTTTGAAGGTTTGCTTTGATTAATTATTTTGCAGTTTTTTTTTGGTTTTTAACTCCAAGAACAATAATCTTTACACACCACGGCTGGACCGGATATAAAAAAATAAATAATGGAATGTCAATCCGATAACCTGATATCGGTTATCGGATTTCGAAAATTTTCTCAAAAATCGGATATCCGGCGCAGCCCTACTACACACCATTGTGTAGCTCTGTTCTTTTTCTATTTAGCAGGATAGCCAAAACGGTTTTACAGTAAGTCAACCCTCAATATAACGAACCCCCCAAAAAGTTCGTTCCCGCCTAGGGTCCGACACTGTTTCTACCCCTATTTTTGAAGTCTTTTGCTGATTCGTCAGTAGGGGTTAAAAAAATCACAAGGATTGCGATTTCGCCGATAGTTTTTCATAACCCTAAGATTAAAAAAAAGTAAAACCTCGATATAAAATCACCTTATTTTTAAAAGTGGTGACCTTATATCGAGGTGCTTTTTCAGAGGTAAAAATGTTAGGGTTTTGTAAAACTGTCTGGGAATCCTTGTGATTTGTCTAACCACACTGACGAATCAGATTTGGCAAAAGTATTCAAAAATAGAGGTAAAAAAGTGTCGGACCCTAGACGGGAACTAACTTAAGGGGGTGACCTTAGTCTCGACTGTAATTAACAATGCGGATTAGCAATTCTCCAGGCTTTTTGAGTATTAGGCGGTCTTGGAATAACATTTCTTTTGTCAAAAGTAGCGGTTTTTGTTAAAAACTACAGAAAATTAGGCCTAGTGTCAACGGCTCCTTTTTTATTCCGTTATTTTCTTCTGAATTTTCATACTCTTTTGCTTTGTGTAGGTTCTTGTGATGCATTTCTTTCCAACCTGCCGCCAGAACAAGAGCAAGGAGTGCTCACACATGGTTCAATTGGGGTTCACATGCACACATCTGGAGAGTATCCTCCCATTCCAAATTCCTTTGGAATGATGACCAGCAGCAGTCTTGTTTGTTCTACCCCCTCCTTCCTTCAAATTGCATTTGACAACAACAACAAGTTGGGCAGTAGCAGCCTTTTTATCTGAGTGATCCACAGAAATATCCATTACAAGAGATTGCAAAACCAAAAAAACTGCGGATTTCTCGGGCTGCAATTAAAACATACTTTTTGCAATTGTTAATTAGATACTACTTTGGCGAGGTAGACAATCTCATCAGGTGAGAATTCCGCGTAGTCCTGGTCAACAGGGCAAGCATTAAAAACAAAGCGCTCCAAAAACACAACATTGGCGTAGGTAAAGATTTTGTTTTGTAATTTAGAGCAATGTGCCCGATCTTCTTGCTTTGTCGAATTGACGAAAGCTGGACCACGGGGTGTCAAACACGTCGAAAGGCAATACCGACTTTGGAGTTCTGTCACTAGCCTTTTGAATATGACCTCATTTTTATGCTATTTTTGTAAACGACACTTCAAAATGTTCCTTCCCACCCACAATCTGACACTTTTTTTATTCCAGATTTGAATAAATCAATTTTCTTAAAATCACTAGGCTAATTTAAAAATCTACGGCAAATCGAACAGCAAAATACATTATCAGAATGCTGAAGAAAAATGCTACAATCTGGCCAACCAGAATTTTTTTGAACACGAAATCTCAGAGAAAAAGCCATTTGAAGTTGTCAAGCAAGCTCTGCCAAACATTGGTTCAAACTTCTTTTTGCTTAAACTTTTTAAATTTCTAATTCGGTAAAGTTTTTTTCAATCGATAGAACAACTCCTGGGCAATCCAGTGATATTAAAAAAATTTTATATGACACACGTTGGCACAGGTTACAATCAAAAATACAAAGTTGAAAAAATATGTGAAAAACTCAAAAATTTAATCGTTTTCGAATTTTTTGTGCCGACAAGAAAAGGGCCGATTTAGCCTTTGGACGTGTTTGACACTGTGTGGAACGCGGATTTGGATTCATTCTAAAAACAAAATATAGAGTTGCGGTCGAGTCTCGAGTTAGCGCACATCTTTGAAAAGCGCACTTTTGATTACTCTGGTTAGCTCAGCCGCCAATAGAAATTAGCGCACCCTAATGGTTGGTCGTAAAGAAGGTGCGCTAATTCGAGACTCCAATGTAGAAGAGCTAAGCAAAAAAGTTATGAGGCCGGCATATGACCGCCATTAAAGGGGGTAGGGGGGTGAGTTCCGTACAGTAGCGTGCGCAAGAATTTTTGACGGAAGGGGTCACCAGACCATTTTAAGCCATTTACCTACACCTTTTAAAAAAAATTTGACGGTGGGGGGTAGGCACGTGCCACCCACTACCCCTGCTTCCTGGGTACGCCCCTGGTTCCGTATAATATACCCAGTGGGATATACTCGAGTGGGTATATAACCACTCTAAAAAATATACCCACGCTAAAAGCTACACCTCTTTAGAATCTACAGCTGGGATCGGTCCCGAGGGTGTAACTTATAGAAAAGGTTGTGATATGCTTGCAATAATATAACATCTAGTTTTTGGAAAGAAACGTGCAAATCTAATGCCAGGGCTGCGAAACGTACTTTGTTTCAAGGTTTGCACTTTAATTGGGACCCCAAATCTTTAGAAATTTTGAGATTTTTACGTCAAACTCTTTATTTTTGACGCTCAAAAATCAATAAGCACTGGATGAAATGGCACTTTTTGACGAAAAATGACCAAATTGTACTTTATTTCGCCAAATGTACTTTATTTTAAAGTTTTGAGATTGCAGCCTTGTTTAATGTTATAACTTACAATTTTTCTCATTGTCTGCAAAATGACTTTTTGTATTGACATCAGGGCTAAGCACGGGCGTAAAAACTTGAGGCCCGGCCCGGTCGGCCCGGTATATCTGATGTACCTAAAAAGTTCCAACTTTTCAATTTTTGTGTATTTTTCTGGAAAATATACGATTTTTTCGTATAAAGTATATACATAGTTACTACAACCTAAACACTACCCCCTTTGTAGCAAAAACTGAGTATCACTGCTGAACAACCAGGTGGACTAATTTTGATACATGGGTACCACAATCTACATACCTGGGTACTACCCACAGGTCTATCACTACTATCACCACCCAGTGCAACCCAGTTAACAACGACCATAATACGGGCTGTTGATGTGAATATACTAGGTTGGTTAATCATTGGTGATTTAAAAATGGCGGTTAGTTGCCGGTTAGTCACCGAACAACCGGTGATTTATGTATTTTGCTTTTATATTTAAATTTATACAAATAGCCATAAGATAATCAATCAATGTCATCCATAAACAAATCATATTTACCATTTAACGTAATTTGTTCAAGTAGTTCTTCGAATTGTTGTGCCGAATTGAAGGAATCAGCATTCTGGTACGTGAAATTGTGGTTGATTGTGGTTAACTGTAAACTGACTATTTACATAGTTAACACACATAATTAAGCACACATAGTTAACTTTATAATCACCGTTCTTTGGTGATTTATAGCGAGCCAGGTGACTAACCGCTACTAACCGGTTAGTTATCGCGGTTACTAACTATCAAGCTCATTCTTTGCTCTACAAGATCTTTGATATTGTTTTTCTGGAATGATCAATTCTTGGTAATTTGTAGGCATAAACGATGGAGTGTCAAGTGGACAAGGATTTGCATTTTCGACATCACTTGCTTTTCGCTTTCAATCGTGATCCGAAGGCTACAGAAGCAGCTAGGGAAATTTCGCATTCCTTTCCGCTTTTGAACTTGAGAAACCAGTTTTGAGAACAGTTCCGCACAAATTTCCCTAGCTGCTTCTGTAGCCTTCGCACCACGATTGAAAGCGAAAAGCAAGTGATGTCGAAAATGCAAATCCTTGTCCACTTGACACTCCATCGTTTATGCCTACAAATTACCAAGAATTGATCATTCCAGAAAAACAATAACAAAGATTTTGTAGAGCAAAGAATGAGCTTTCTATTGGCATGTGTGTGATAATTAGCGAATAAAATTCATTACTAAAAAACCGCCATGACTTATGTTACAACCCAATACAAAACGTACCAACTAAAATCTAATAAAAGGCAATAATAAGGCTTTTTGAGAATTTTTTTTTCATGAATCAGTACTTGAGAAATTTCCGGGCTTTTCGGGCCGGGCAGACGCCTTCCGTGCCGAACTTTTATACTTAACCAGCGGGCCGGGCAGGCCAAAACCCGGCCCATGCACAGCACTGATTGGCATTACATATTTAACTCGTTAAAAAAAGACGCAATTTTCAAAGATTTACCAAACTTTTTTCAAAAAAGTGTTCAAGTTTATGAAAAAAGGAATTTTTCAAATATTGCCTTTCAATTATAAAATGTTTATCATTTGCTTTACTTTTTGCCTAATGGATGCTGTTATTGCAAGATGTTTTCTGTTCTTTAGCTGCCTACAAATTGGATTGTGATGCTCAGCTAAAGAGAATTGCCCATTATATATCTGCAGTAGCGGCTTTTATTGAGCATTTGACTGTTGTGCAATACATTTTTTGCACTGTTGATTTCTTTTATTGCATAAAGATAACAGGTTGTTGTTTTTCTGTAACCGATACAAACAAAAACACTAAATGCCTCAACTTGCAGACACACGACCACTTAAAGTGTAGCTCTAGATCTCAGCTATATTTTAAGGTTATTATAAATTATTATAAAAGCAAAATTTTAAAAGTCGAAAATTCTTGTGCGACCGAGGCATAGTTGTATGGGCGCCGGCTCCACCCGGCACCGGTTCGGCCCCGCACAAATTTGAGCCCAAGAGGGCGCCGAAGCTGGAGTCGGTGCCGGCGTCCAATAGTTGTTAAGGTCGGCGCCGGCACCCATTTTGAAAAAAAAATATTTTTGCTATGAGTTTTACATTTTACAAAATTATTTGATATTTGGCTTTAAATGAAAATTTTATTCGCTTTTTTAACATTTTTCAACAAATTTTCACAATTTCAAAAAAAAAGTTGAATTTTATTGCCGGCAGAAGCAGGGCGCGCAAAATTTCGGCCGTGAAACTATGGGCCGAGGCAAATTGGGGGTGTTAACCGAACTTGAGTGAGGTTGTCACCGAATTTTATTTCATGAATTACTTACTCCAAACCACAATCCTAACTTAACCACATCGTAACGACAATCCAAATTGTGTATTTAATTAGAGGAAGTGCGCATAAAATTGCAAGGAATTCAAATAGAAATTGCGCAATAAAACAACTACAATTGGAATCTTTTCTTCTGTGCTCTAGAATGTGCACTTACGCAGAGAAGAAGAAGATTTGCTTCTCTATGTAGCTGGAAATTAGATGAAATTTGGTCAAAAATACAATAAAGAATTTAGAAAAAAGGAAAAAACACACAATTGAAGAGATTTTGATTCGGAAAAGTTTTGAATAAAAAAATAAATGCAGGCTACGACAAATTTTCTGGACCGACGTATTTCCTATAGAAATACACCATTAATAAAAAGACTAAATGTACATAATGTGTATTTCAAAAATGTCATAATAGAGCAGGGCTCCCATCGAAGTTTTTTGAAAATCAGCGAATTTATTTATAAAATCAGCAATCAGCACCAAAAATCAGCAATCAGCACCAAAAATCAGCAGTCAGCACCAAAAATCAGCAGTCAGCACCAAAAATCAGCAAATTTTCGAAAAGTACCTTTATTCACCTTAATAATTACTTTATTCACCGTTGAATTACGGCGTAATTCTAAAAACAGTACATATTGAACATTGTTTTTCAAATCTCACTGATTTACCTGTCCCTTGCTGCTTTTCGTAATCCCCATGATTCTGCCATATTCAGGTTTGTACACACGCTTTGTTTCCTTCTTTACGCTTGGCTGAGCCATCAAAATTGGTTCTAGAAAAAAAGAAGATATTAGAAAACATAACAAACGCTGAAGCAATTAAGAAAAAAAAGAAAGAAAACGACAAAACATTGACTGAAATGTGAATGAACAGAGGCGCCAATTCAAAAAACGAAGATAATTGAAAAATCAGCGATAATTATCAAAATCAGCGAATATCAGCGAATCAGCGAATTTTTTTTTCATCAGCACTCCGGCCTAAAAATCAGCGAATCGCTGAGAAATCAGCGAGGATGGGAGCCCTGTGATAGAGTTATGCTTTAAGGTCTGTCGGCCAACCAAAAATTTCAAATAAACGGACCGACAAACAGAATTAAAATGATAATTTTCAGTCCGGTTAAAAATATCGTAGACAGAAAGCCAAAACTTAAGCCTAAGCCTAAGAAATGTTTCTGAACTGCTGAAATATTTTATATGATCTAGGCTACAAACTTAGTTTACCGTATAACCTAGGGTTGCTTAAATACCCGGGTATTTATTTTCCGGGTAAATACCCGGTAAATACCCAAATGTCGGGTATTTATAAAAAAAATCTCCTTGTCGTTAAAACATTTCTTCCATGCGATTTAAATAGCTCCAGCTCTATGATAAGGGCTCAGGCATTGAAGAGGCTAAAAATTAAGATATTTATTCGTGAAAAGACGCCCGTTTACATAAAAAACGCTGAAGGAAATCTGAAAATTTGAACCAGTTTGAATTCAAATGTTTGTTGTCTCGCGAGGAATACAAAAATTAACTGCGAGTTATTGATTGAAGAGTGGTTTCTTTAGTGAATCGACTACGCTGAGCACGATTCCGGCATCAGAATCACAGGCTTGTTAATCAAATGTCCCGTGCGAGTTCGACATACATGCAAATTTTTTTATTATAATTACCCGAATTTTATATAGACGGGTATTTTGTCGGGTATTTACTGGTAAATAATTTACCCATTCAGCAACCTTAGTATAACCTCTAAAAATTAACCCACACGTGATTCAAAATCGTGTTATTGACATTGTCTTTTTGGCTCAGTTTTTAATGACTGCTCTCAGGTAGAGATGTTCATTGGGCTGCGGGCGGGATAACGGGACGGGATTTTTGGCCCAAATGAAAACAGGAACGTGATTTTGAAAAAAACGCCTGGGATCATTACAAAAAAGAGGAGAGCATTCCAGACTGATACACTACAAGCTAAACACAAAAAAATCAACTTTTTGTTTCTAAAGTTGACATTCCCCACTCCGGGAAACTAGGCACCGATGTGGCTAGAGACGAGTTTTCCTGTTCTTGGCTCCACAGTGTGTGTCCATAGTAACTTCTTGGTCTTATAAGTGTCGTGGCTGGGTTGTCATGGGCATGCGATCAGTGATGAGTTCTTCTTCCGTAAGCAGTCCTCTTTGCATTCTTCTTCGGCCCTTCTCAACTGCCCAAGGCCATGGAATGTAGGTGAGGATGTAGAACGACATCCAGGCGCAGCATATCTTCATCCAAATTTGCACCAGCCACTCTGCCCATTCTTTAATCGGCCAACTAACTTCTAAACTCCAGGGCTTGTAATTCCAGTAGCCTTGTTGTTTGTCGTTTGCAGTCCACTGTTCCTTGGCCTCAGATCTTCTTGACGTTTCACGCCAACTATCGAATGAAAATAAGTCTTCCAGATCAGTAAGTGGCAGATTATTGAAGATTATTTCAGATTTTTCTTCCTCTGGCTCCATTAGTGGATTTAAGGTTTCATGGAATGTTCCAGGATTCAGCTCCTCGACCAATGCTGTTCTTTGATCTACTCGAAGCCATTTCCCTCTGTACTTGATAGTCTGCTTCTGGTGAATCGGGCAAAAACCTTCTGGACTGCTCTTGCACAGAATCATCAACTGAGTTATTTTTAAACACATTTTTCCAGGATTAACATTTAAAATATTATTATGAAAACCTGGATGAATCAAGGCCCACGCTTGTTCGATCCCCTGCATCCGCAGTATTGGAGAACAACTTCCAGGATTGAGCAGTCAAGAGGGGACTGTCGCGGAAGCGGTGGATTGGAGC